>JANHAO010014953.1:0-15072 GCA_026873985.1 Saraca asoca
TCTCACAATCCCATAACCCTTTATAGGATTGATCAAATGGACTTCTCACCATAGGCTTCATCTTATTTATGCATGAGTCATAAATATGAACACAACATGCAGTATAAGATGAATATTCAACCTTTATTATCCAAATCCATAGATAGCTTAGTCATAGATGCAATAGAGCTCCAATCAAATTGACTGTAGGGCACCTATATTCGACTAACATTCTCATGTTAAGGATAGGATGACACTTGGTTGGGTTAGCCTCAATTCCTCTTTTTGTGAGCATAAATCCTAGAAACTTCCTTGTAGTGACACTAGAGGCACACTTGTTAGGATCAATTCTCGTATTGTCTTATTTCATCATGTGGAAGATTTGTTCAATATCTTTCAGGTGATCAAGATGATTGGTGGATTTTATTAGCATGTTATTAACGTAAACTTCCATATTCTTTCCGATATGATCTTTAAAAACTATTTTCATCATCCTTTGATAAGTTGCACACACATTCTTCAATCCAAAAGGCATAATTTTGTAGTATCACACACCTTCATCAGTAATAAAGGCTATCTTTTCTTGATCCTCCAATCAGATTAAAATTTGATTTTACCTCAAAAAGGCATTACAAGAAACTAAGGATGACAAAGCCTAACCAACTTGTCTTTGTTGGGTAAAGGATAAGAACTGTTTAGGCAAGCCTTATTAAGGTCAGTAAAATCCACACACATCCTTCAATTACCATTTGCTTTATTGACCATCATAACATTCAATAACCAAGTGGTATGAGAGGCTTCTTGGATAAAGCCATCTTTCAGAAGTTTATATAGTTCCACTCTAATTGCTTCCTACCATTGTGGTCTAAATTTCCTTTTATTTTTTACTAGACCTATATAATAGATGGATCTAAGTCCAGTTTATGACAAGCAACTTTTGGATTGTTCTCTTGCATATTTGTTATATTCTAGGTGAAAACTTAAGCATTATCTTTCAAAAGTTTAATCAATTTGGTCTTAAACTCATTTGGCAAGTCTTTTCTTATTTTAATAGTTTGATCATCTTTAGGGCCAAATATTCTTACATAATCAAGTTCAGATTCAGGCTTTGGGTTCCTTTCTTTTCCATCTACTTGTGGATCTATCAATTCAAGGGAAACCACCGTACAATCATCATTCTTTCCTTGAGCTTATTAGTATTCCTTTTGAATTTTTTGATTAGCTTTTGCTCATTCACCAATTTTGGTTCAACTTCAAGGTTCATGTCAATTCTAGACATTTACCCTTCTTCGAGACTACTCATGTAACACCTTCTAGCCATAATTTGATCTGCCTTGACTTGTCCCACTCCATTCTTGGTAGGGAATTTCATCAGTAAGTGTGACTCCGACACAATAGCCCAAGCTTGATTTAGCAATGTACATCCAAGTATGGCATTAAAAACTATGTTGGTTGCATCAACAATCAAAAGTTTTACACTAACATTAGAATTTTAAGGCTACACTCCTAAAGAAACTCTTAGCTTCACTAATCCCAAAATCAATACTTATTTTCCAAAAAAAAAAACCAATTATATTCCCTTAGTATGGGATCAAGCTTTCAACTGGAATGCACAATGCTTGTGTAGTATGTGCATACAAAATATTTATTGAACTACTTTAGTCAATTAAAACTCTTTTTACAACATAGTTGTGGATTGTTGTTGTTATTACTATTGGATCGTCATGATCACGCTTAAAACCTAGGGCATAGTCTGCTTCAACAAATGAAACGACAAGCTGAACCTCCTACTTTGATCATTTTCCCTCCATTGTTATTTCAGACTGCAAATGTATCTTCAAGCATTTCTAGAAGTTCCTCTTCCTACAAATCCTCCAATTATGGTCCCTACCACACCTACTACTTCTTACTTGCCTTCTGGTTCTTTGCCCTTTCCATCCAATCTTTCCTTTGGTGGGTGTGAGTGGTATCTTTCACATTGATTATGATCATTTTAGGGTTTATACAATCGTATTTTTTGTATTACTACAAGTGGCCCCTCCTTATTAACTTTTCAATTTCATTCTTCAAACGACACATTTGTCCAAGTTATGACTCCAATGCCTATGAAACTTATAATATTTATTTACACATGCAGATGGTGGCTTTTGGTTCTTGAAAGCTTCATCACTTTGACTGTTTTCACATCATTTGTGATTTTCTTCATGGTAGTATTAAGGGGAGCACAATCATTGACATGTGGTTCTAGCACTCATTTGTCTTTCTAATCTCCTTTATCATTCTTCTGCTAATCTTCATTCCCTCTTTTCACTTGCCTCTTTGCCTAGTCAATTTCTTTAGTGTTTATGAACTTGTTCAACCAAGCTAGCAAATTTGTCATGCTCTCGATCAGCTTTTTGACCAAAGATTTTGAAAATTCACCCAATCAAAGTCTAATCAAAATAGAATGCACAACCACTACTTCTTGTAGGTCTTTGATTTCCAATGTAGCTTGGTTAAATTAGCAAAGATAATTTTCAATGATTTGTCCTTTCCTTGCTTAATAATCATTAAGGATGCATTAACCTTCTCATGGGCTCGCAAAGTAGCAAAATGAGCTAAACATTGGTTAACCAAATCTTGAAATTTAGTAATGGAATTAGACTTGAGGCTCATGAATCATCAAAGTCTTGCTTTCTTCAAAGTAATAGAAAATGCTATGCACATTATTGCATGTGGTATGCTCCTAAGAGTAGCATAGCCGAATGAAAAGGCTTCAATATGTTCCTATAAATCAATTGTGCCATCATAAGATTCCAGATTGATCAGAACTTTAAAAGTTTGAGATGCTAGAACTCTCATAATTTCATTAACAAAAGGATTAACGTTTTCCTGCTCCTCATTAACATTATTCAATGATTATACTTATCACTGGAGTGCGAATAATTGACTTCACAACATTATTCTCGGGAATACCGACCTTCTGGTCCAGGAATTTCTAGCAAAATCACCCGATTGGTCATTAAATGGTCTTTTACCATAGGTGTTGTTATGATGATCTTGTCGATTCTATTACTCACTGAAACAATCGTTATTACCATTATTATGGTTCCAAAGATCATCTTGCCAAGTAACTCTCCGCTTATCCACTCGAGTTCTATTTGTAATTGGCAATTAATTTTCACCCTGAAGTATTTCTCTTTCATGATTTCCATGCAGATGCTGTTGATGATTATGCCTATTAGCATGGCGGTAACGAATTGTTGAATCGTTAGAGTTTGGCTATTATCATTGGCTCCATATGGCGATCATGATTGCGATGCATTTTGCTATCAGGATTAACAAATTCTAGGAATCAAATTTCTGTTCACAGCAAATAGAGGAGAATTAGAAAACTAGCGAAGTTCATGAGAAGGTCATACAGATGGTTCTTAATTGTTTTGAGAGCAAAGACATACAATTAACATGTAAAATCAAAGATGTTGCTGTGATAATCAAGAACAAAAGGTCATTTAGTTAGATATTGCCTAAGAGGATGATACCAAGATATATGTGATGACCTTAAAATAAAGGAATTCTTAAAAATAGGAAAGGAAAATGAACGAGCCAGAAGATTCAGGAAGATCAAACACTATCATCAGTGAAGAAGTAATATTATCTAGTTCGATATGAAGAATTGGCATAAATATGTCGATATGAAACCATTTCCAAATTTATAGTGAATTTGCCAATACAAAATCAAGAAATTATCAAATTGTATATAAAATTCATTGGAACTATCATAAGGTGAAGTGTGAAGAAATTGCCAAGGATCATGCAGTAATAGACATTTAATAAAAATCATTGACGTGTTTTCAGAGAAAATTCATCGAAAAAATAGAAATGTCCTACGGTACTCAAGTAAAACTTCATCGTCATAGAATATTTCCGGCACAATAAAAATATAAGTTAAAAATATGAACAAAGATTTTGAAAAAACATTCACAATGTTCTGATCTTCATAAATTCAAAAATATCGTACTGAAAATGATGCAGAACAACTAAGAGAGATAAGAATCGTGTAGCACAAAAGCTCAAATCAAATGGTGAATACTTAAATTTTGGTGGCTAAGCAGTGGTCCAGATATTCTACAAGGAGACTTAGGTGGTAGAGACCATCAAGACCCCTTCAAAGCTCAAATCAAAGCACATTATGAAAATTGGAGAGTTAGGTATTCGAAATCCAACTAACTCATAAGATTGGAAATCATGCAAATTGGAGACCATACTTGACCATTTATAAGATTTGAAGGGATAAAGTGATCTTCTTAAGTCCCAACTAACAGATTAACAACCATCTCCAACTAACTTAGCAGTTATGATGATTCACATGACAGCAGTTAGAATCACTTGATATGTGCAAGGCTCTAGTGTGCACCACATGTTATTTGATTGATTTACTAATTTTTATTCATCAACAACAGTATACTTTTAGCTATCACAAGCCACTCAAACTAACTCACTCATCACTTAACTAACCAAACTCTTAACATTCAATCTGAATTACTTACAACATGGTTGACGTCATGACACAATTTAATTTATTGTTATTGACTATTTTAAATATCCACGTAGATCTCAGCTAATAATCTTTTATAATGAGCTTTATAATTTATGAAGTCAAAATTAAATGAATTTAAAATTTAATTGTTTATAAAAAGAAACGAGTAATCGTCATACCTCTGAAATTATAGGTCATGACTCATGACACACAGAAAATTGCTGCGTTGGAGTAACTTCTGACAAGCTTTTTCATGCAAATGACGAAAAGGATCAGATTTTATCCACAACTCAAGTTTATGTGAATCAAAATTCCGAATTTGGCACTTCGTCTGGCATGGTGATTTACCTCATAGACCTGACTGATACAATATCAAGGGTTCTCTCATATTTGGTCCATACCGAATAATCGGAGAGAAATTTAAGAAAATTTAGTCTTTGCTATTTAGAATATCATAAACAAATGATATGATAATATTTTTTTAAACATAGTTTCTCGAAATTATAGAAATTTAGAAACAAGATCGTCACTAAATTACTAGACTGTGTTTGTGGTGAGGGGTTTGAAATAATTTACATAAAATTATAGATTCAAATCCTTGTGCCACCTTTTTACAAGATAATCATTGTTGATAAAATTAACATTAAAACATAAGCATAGACTTCATAAACTTATCACCGTTCATCGAAGTGTGAAATGAAACGGTGGATCTGTGGTGCTATGGGTAGCACTAATCACACTTCTGGGAAGTCCTCTCCTAAAACATAACTCATGAAAATATTTACTTCTCTTTGGAAATCTAATTCTCTAATTTGTTTCTCACAGCTTCAATATCTGCTTAATACAAGGGAATACATTCTCAAAATGTAAAAATAGAAACGAACATTATTAGTGTGATTGGCCTAATCATATCAGGCTATTATTATTCACTTACTATCCTTAAATATTATGAATAAATTACGATCTCATTTGTTGAGACTTAGCTTGATTATGTTTGGGGAATTTTAGAAATAGATAACAAAATAAAAAAATCTAATTCTTTTATTGAGATTTAATTCACGTATAGTAAAATCTGTTATTATCATTTAACTTTAATAGATTTCCTTTGTTTGAAATTCTTTTCCACCTAAAGTTTTACATTACGTTATCCATTAGAAACAGAAAATACTCATTTATCTTTCCTTCTCTTATTATATGAAGCTCCACCACCTCAATCTATTCGTCATTGACTATTGTCTGCCACTAAATTTTATCATTGACCATCATCAATTACTACTATCATCGTTGACTATCACCTACAATTGCACTGATGACATTATGCACTACCACTACTATTATTGATCAACATTCATCACAATCTATCATTGTTGACTACTGCTTATTATCACCTATCGTTGTTGACCATTATCCACCACCACTTATTACCACTGATCACCTCTTACCACAATTTACTATTATTAACCACCTTCTATTACCACTTATAATCATTAATCACCATAGTTTGTTATTGACTATCACCCACCATTATCACCTAATATCGTTTGACTGTCGTCGTCTGTCATCACCTATCATCATTAACCACCCGTGCATCATTACCTATTATTAATGACCACTGTCCACACTATTTACCACCGTTTACCATCATTTATTACTATCTACTGTTGTTGACTATCATTCATTGTTATTGAATACCATCTAACCAAACAGTAAGAAAAATAATTATAAATAGTGTAATTTCATTTCATAACTAATCAAATAAACAAAAAAGTAAATTATCATTATATTACTCCTCTTTTTATGTGATAAAATTCTTTTTTTTATTTCCAAACAGTTTTTATTTTTAAAATATATATTTACAGTCTTATTTGTGTATTTTAAATCTATAATTATGTTTTTTAAAAAAATTAATAAATAAGTATATATTTATGAAAATGAAAACATATGATTGTAATTAATTTGAACATCAAATATTATTAATTACTCAATCTAATTGTTAATTTGTAACTGATTCTAGTAGTTTATAAAATCCTCGCCTTCACACGCTACAAATTAAAGATGCAACTAGTCTAACCACTTGATCGAGGGCATCCGGCGGTAGAGTTACGATCTTCAGTTCAAATCCAGAATCAATCCAGAAGAACCATTCGTCTAGCACTATCTGGATTCCAAACAGAAGCCGAACAATAACAGAGCCCTTCAAACTCGCACGAAGAATGCTACGTGGCCATCTGTCAAATCACGCCACACGTGACCTTCCCTTATTCCACTACGTGGCCGTTAACTTGCACCACTTTCCCGCCAACAAAACCGTAAATTCATCTCCAACATTCCCCCCACAGATTCCTCCACACAACAAAATGATGAATCTCTTGGCTCTGAGTCTCGTGCTGGCTTCACTTGCATCTGCAGGCCTTTTCTCTCCAAACCCAGAAACGCACGCCAAGCGGCAAGGAGAGACCACTATTAGCAAAGAAGACCATAGAGTTGTCATTGAATACGATCAAGATGGCCACCACAGCACCAAAATCTCAGTCACTCCAGAAGACAAGTTCACCGATGTGGACTCTAGTGTCTCAGACGACGCTAAAGGGAAAATCAAAGAGGCCGCTTCAGTTCTTCCCGAAGGCGGTTCACATAACCAAAACGCACCGTTTCCTCATGCATCCACAGAGCTCATTTGCGATGCTTACGGAAAATGCAAACACAAGATTTCTGATGCTATGGGGAAAGCCAAAGACAAGATTTCGGAGACAGCAAAAGAAGCAATCGACAAGCAGAAGGAAATGGCTGACGAATTCATTGCTAAGAAGAAAGAAGAACTACACATGGCTAGAGATGCTGTTGGTAAAGCCAAAAAGGCAATTTCCCATAAAGCCCATGAAGTGAAGGAATCCACAAAAGACACTATAAAAGATGCAAAGGATATTGGTGAAACAATTAGGGATCATATTGTGAGGAATGTGTCGGAAGAAGTGAGGGATGTGAAAGAAGGAATGAAGTATGTTTTAGGCTATTTGAAATCAATAGAAGCAGTTAGTACTTTGTTTGGTGTTTTGAATTTGATGGGACTCTCTACTGCTTATGGGTTGTGTGTGTGGGTTACGTTCTTTTCGAGCTATGTGTTGTCAAGGGCTATGCCGAGGCAACAATTTGGAATGGTTCAGAGTAAGATTTACCCAGTTTATTTCAGGACTATGGCTTATTGTATTGGTATGGCTTTGTTGGGACACATATTGAGCAATAGGAAGAGGGTTTTGTCTGGTAAAGCTGAGATGTTGCAAGTACATAATCTTCTGCTCTCGCTCTTTACCGTTTTGATTAATTCTATATACATGGAGCCTCGGGCCACTAAGGTAACTGATCTTCTTTCTTAATTTTTGTCATTATCTGGAAGTAAAGATAACTGAAGGAAAGTTTTATAAAAACATGCCAAATGATCTTCTTTTTTCTCCATTTTCTTTTTACCCAATCCCAAACAGAGCACAAGTTGATCATTCTACGCAGGATTTTTTTATGTTTGGAAAATAAAAAAATGATAATTTCTCAATTGCATGTTTTAATTGTTCACTAGCACAATCTACTTACCTTAATTTGTTCTGCAGAAGTATTTCAAGCCTATAATAATAGTATCCTCTAACTTTGGATAATTACGAGAAACATATTTGTTTTTACTATCACATAAAACATTTATTTCTAAATAAATTGGCTAAAATGTAACATATTCTATCTTGTACTCATACCACACACATATATATATATATATATTATATTTTTGGTAATTATGCTTCTTGATCTGGTGCAATTACAGCAATTAAGATCTCTGAGACTTGAGAGAGAAATTATGAAATTACCTTGTTAGATTTAAATATTTTTGTTTGTCCTTTAATGAGTAGGTGATGTTTGAAAGGATCAAAATAGAGAAAGAAGAAGGAAGAGGCAGAGAAGATATTACAACTGAACCTAGAAGAGCCACTCCTGAGCTTACAGAATCTGCACCAACTGCAACTACAGCTGGCACCACTGCTACAGGAGCAGCAGCAACTGCACCTGCAGAGCAAGATAAAGTGAGATATCGGATTATTAGGCTGAATGAGAAGCTAAAGAAGCTAAATTCATATTCATCATTGCTTAATATCATGACTCTTATGTCTCTTAGCTGGCATTTGGTTTATCTGGCTCAATGTCTTCATCATACTGCCCATGTTAATTATTAGCATTTCCTGTTTTCTGTCTACATGTTTTGTAAATTCTGAAGCATTTGTTTCAGCTTTAACCCCCGTATAGGTTTTGTTTGGTTTCACAAAAACATGTCACTGTCTTTATTCAGTTAGAGAATTCCTTGTTCTTCATGTTTCAGTGATCTAGTGGAATCTTTCTTCAATTTTCATAATTGAGTCAGGGAACTTGGTGCTGCATTAAGTGTATCTTAATCAAGGTTTGGTCTTATAGGAATTTAATAAAATAGTTGGGAACCAAGAATAAAATCTATATGCAAATGATATAATTTATTTACAAATGAATTCATGTCAAAATGTACTTTGCATTTAAGTTACTCAATTCCACTCAATTGGAAGGTAAGTTTTACGCAGAACTTTTCAAATATATTTAAGTAACTCAACAGTTCCTTTCATTTGGAAAATAAATTTTAGGTTAAAATATATTGTACTTTGAGTGCATATAATTTTTTATTCTAAAAAATGTGTATATAACTCTTTGTATGTATATTTTATTCACTTTTATTAATTTTTCATCTGTAAATCTAAGCTTTTGAGATATTTTAATCTACAAATATTATTATAAATATTTGTAACTAAATTATTTTTTATATAAAATTTAAATAAGTTAAAATTCATCAAATTTTATATTGATAATAATAATATTTTTGTTATAAATATTTAAATTTAAATAAAAATAAAAATAACAGTACATAATATATATATATATTCTATTCTTTTATAATATATATTATTAATAAGTTATAGATAAAAATATACATAACTTAAAATATAAGGAAATTAAATATAGATAAAAATGTACATAAGGAAATTAAATATACACATGACATGACTCAAAATATATATAGGTTTGATGCGTTTTAATCTAAATTTTATTCAGAACTTTTGAATTTTAAAATTGGGATTCATCATTCAAAATTACTTTATTTTAGAAGGAAACACTTGGGTGTGTATTCAGCTGTACCCAATAAAAATGGCATAAGGAAATAATTTCTTGGAAAGCAATTCCGAGTAGTAACCCTGAACAGAGGAAAGTGTGGATACCGCAATATGGATTTATATTTTACTCAATTTTTCTAATTTTCAGTTGTAAATAATGTAGCTGTACACTAGTGCCTAGCTTAATGAAAATTTTTACAGTATCCAATTTGATTATTTTCCCCTTATATTTTTCATTTTCACCTTCTTATCCTCTCACAAAAATAACTAGTATTTCATTGTGAACTTTTACATTTTCAGAAGGTGTGGGAATTTCACTTTCAAAATGAATGTAAGAGAAGTATCATGATTTTATCTTCACTCTTCATGTTATTATTAAGAGGTTTTCTCTTTCATATCTACTCATTAAATCATTAGCTTTTCTATTGAATCAATAATAAAAAGAAATAGAAAGCGTAAAAGTATTATAACTAGTATAGTGTCCATGTCATGCATGGGTTAAAAAAAAAAAGGATGAAGATGAATTTTTTAAATTTCAAAAATTGATAATAAATTACGTATATGTGTAATTTTAAGAAATATAATATGAAAATGAAATCTCAATCATAACACAATGTAATATGATCATAAAATAATTTAGCCACGCAATGAAGGAAAGAAATTTCATTCTTATCTTTAGTATAGAAATAAGTTATTGAACAAGATGTTATCACTAGATTCATTTTATTTCTCACTAATTTTTTAATAGAATTTTAAAATTTATGGAAACAACAATAACATAATTATATACATTTAACATTTAAGATTCCTCATTAATTAATCTATAATATTTTTCTTTTACAATTTTTTATCAAAGATATATTTTATTTTTTCATTCTTCAATCATGTATCTTAATATTTCTATTAAAAAATTTACTTAATTCTCTCATAATTGAAATATAAGATTTTCTTTTGATATTTTTCCAC
This sequence comes from Saraca asoca, assembly GCA_026873985.1. Lineage (NCBI taxonomy): Eukaryota > Viridiplantae > Streptophyta > Magnoliopsida > Fabales > Fabaceae > Saraca > Saraca asoca. Next base: position 10,639 of record JANHAO010014953.1, read on the forward strand.
AAACATTACACTTAGATACTTTTTTTTAAACAATCATATACATTTTAGTGTATAATGTATAGTGAAATATATTCTTTTACTATATATTCTAACTTAATATTTACATATTGTATGCTTAAAACTAAATAAGTACATGCTCACTTAAAAGAATTTGAATAGAATACACATAATTCTCTCAAATTTTCCATAATCTTAATTTTCTTCACTAAGATTCACTTACTTATATACAAACCAGAATTTTGTCGATCCACATCAACTTTGTTTCTATTTAAGTAATTAATATTGAGTAAAAAATACTAGGTATAAAAGTGTTGTGATTTTACGATTTAACATGCAAAAAATGTCTTTGCAAAATATATTTCAATGGATTGACTTTTTTTTCTTAAATAAATTCATTTTAAATGTTTTAATATTAAATTATGCCAATAATACAATACAATTTCCATTCTCCTCCCAAATTCCTATCTTTTTTTATTCTTTTTTAAATTTTATACTCTTACATGAGATTATATAATCAAGTACATCCTTATCTAACATCAAAAAAATATAGCTGTCATCCAATTAAGGAAAATTAATCCAATGACAACTAATATTTAAGCCAAAGAAATAGACATTTTATTTAAACTGTATACAAATAATACTAAGTCAACATTTATATAGAGACTAATTGTTGAAGTATTTTGTATCAAAACTCACACAATCATTCAAAATTTAGAGTTAATGTAGAATACATATACTCATGTGTGCATACACACACACACACACTCTCTCTCTCTAATGTTATGGATGCAAGAAATTGGATTTTGCATCAAAATTTTTTAAAAGGAAGATAAAGAAATCAAAATGAAAAAGCAAGCAGAAAGTGGTGAAGATTGAAACACAACATGGAGCTGCTCTTGTTCACTTGTCATATGAAAACGTGCTGGAGGAGGCAAGCAAAAAGTTAAATCAATACTTTATAATCTTGCACTTAATATAATAAATAGTAGATAATAGATAATAGATAGTATATATTATTTAAAGTTTACTTCATTTACTCATTTATATGATAATTTACAAAAAATAGTTGTCTCACCATTGAAACATCAATCTAAATTTCTCTTTAATTGTCATTGTTTAGCTAAAAGTAAACGATAAGGTGTTAGATCTTAGGTTATAATTATGACCATCTTTCATATGAATCCAACTATACATGCATGCATGAAACACATAACAATGTTGGCATTAAAGTTGGATTCACTATGTAGATATAGGATAAAAGTTTAGGAATTGTTTTCCTACTTGATTTTGTGAATGTTTGATTGAATAATTGCCTGAAATGGGAAGATAGTATTGATGTCAAATTGAAGATATTATTAGGAATCCCAACTTTACATAAGTATATAGCTTAGAACATTTAAATGCTATGATTTTTGAAGATATTATAAAAAGGATAATTTTATATTTTCAAGTTTATATTTCATCAAAAAAATTATTATTTCATAGGTCTCTAAATGATTTATTTATTAGAAATATTTTATGAAAATTATTTTATGTTATGAAGTTTTCTAAATTCAATTTTTTTTATTTACAAAGGATGACATTCTTTATATTTCTTTGTTATTTTATTTTATGTTGAATTTACAATTTTGTTTCAAGAGAATAAAAGTTTCTTTAAATGATAATATATTCTCATGAATGTCTTCATTCCATAAGCATGTAGTATGCATTAAGAAAGTCATATCAGTAATATGTGAATGTGTAGTTATCTAGTGGACAAGGGTAGTAAAGGAACTCAATATCAATTGAAAAAAGAGAAAGAATGATAAAGAGATGTCCGTGATTGTGAACTAACATGTGAGAGCTGGAAGACATATTTGCACTAAATGTATTTATGTGGTCACCTAGTGCAATAAGGGGCCTGGGATATGAGGTCACCCATGCAATAAAGAGTCATGAGATCAGATGCAATCAGGCACAATTTATCAGAGATGATATGTGTTATTAGTGAAATCTGACATTGAGAAGTGGGCTGGCAAAGGCCTAGAAGGAATCGAGTTTGTGAAAAGAAATGAGCTTGCTATACGAAAGGCCACAGTTCGCTGAAGAAAATTCAATTCGTTGAAAGCCAGAGCTCGCTGACCAAATCAGCTCGAAGTGGCAAGTCAACTACATTCTCAGTAAACGAGCCTGAGCTCGCTAGGACGTAGCCTCATTTAGTTAGAAGCTCGCTGAAGTTAGGCATAAAGACAACAAACAACTTGCACCGCCATTCTACGATTGCGGCTGTCGGGTCCCATCCATAGTAGGTAATCTGTAGAAGCCAGTCTATAGTACCCTAGGCAGTCTTGTACATTTAATATTTGATGTAACAGATGTATAGTTAATTTAGTTTCGTTTGTACCCCTCCATGCTTTTATAAATGGAGGGCTAGAGTCATTGTAAAAGGAAAGAGAATAGAAAGCACTAGCAGACTAGCAGAAACTCTACTATACGTGTAATAGCAAGACCCTATAAACAATCCTTTGAACTAATAAAAATATCTCCATGGATGTAGGATCCGGTGCCGTCTGGATTTAGTGGAACCACGTTAAATCTCATGTGTACTCCTTTCTCCTCGTTCTCCCTCTTGCCATGTAGCACCCGTTCATCACCTCCACAACCGGGAAACAGTGTGAGTCCCCAAAGAACCCTATCCATTGGCTGGATTTGGGTCTGATTAAAATTCACCGTCAACATTTTGGCACATCCTGTGGGACCCTTCTATGTACTAGTTGGTCCTTTGTCTTCTATTTGATCCTTTGGGCAATTGCAATGGCCAGAGGGAAAATCATGAGAACCTTAAATGCTTAAGTTAATCCTCTGAAAAGTCATGTCTCGATGATGGACTCCTCCTTCACTCCCGTCATTGGTGTTACTGCTGGTTTGCCCCCAGCCAGTTTTGTTCAACCCACTGCCATTGCCAACAGCATTGATAGAGTGCAAATTTGGCTCCAATGTCAGGAAAGACTAGAAAATATGATGAGAGAATTGACTAAAGCAGTCACAATGCTAGCATAAGCCATGCAGAAGTAGGATGAAGTTGCCGCGCTCGTGAATGCTCACCTCTAGCAGCAAGTTGGACATCTGGGTAACACCAATCAAGGAAATTCTCCAGCTCGTTACTCGCAAGAGCAAATTCTAGGTCATTACAGTCATGACCAGGAGAATCAACAGTCTTTGGTACGAGATCCACTTGTCGAAGAATTGTTTCAGAGGATGGGCCAGTTCAAAGAATGTTTTCAAGCTTCGAAAAAACAAGCTCGATATGAGCTTCAGACAAACGAGCTTGATATGAAGTGAGGTCACCTTTCACCAAGGAAATCGAAGTCCAATCCCTTCCCCTAAACTACAAAGTTCCCTCAATCCCACTCTATGATAGGGATATGGACCCATACGATTGCCTGGATGTGTTTAATGTCCAGATGCATCTCATGACAACTAATCCTCTAGTGAAGTGCTGTGTGTTCCCAGCAACATTGGGGGGCTTGTCTTTGACGTGGTTTAGGAGCCTTCTAGCTCGTAGTAGCTGGGAAGAATGTCAAAAGAAATTTGTTGACCAATATCAGGCATTGAAAAGATAGCTCGCTCCACTTTGCCACCTCGCTACGATCTTCTAGTGAAAAGAAAAGTCGTTGAAGGACTACATCTCTCGATCTAGGCACGAGGTCAAAAATGTAGAGAATCCTTTAGAGGAAACTATTTTGGCAACTATCTTTACAGGACTCCACAAGGATGAAAAGCTATATAAGAGCATTTACAAGTCGCCAGTAAAGGATCTTGGGGACTTTAATGAGTGAGTTGCGAGGCAGGCCAGATGGGATGAAACTTTTAGCTCAAAGAGGTCTAATTCAAGTAGTTTGGATCAAAATAAGAAGAGGAGCAGTCACAGAGAAAGGCAAGACAGCTTCAATCTTCAGATCATCAAGAGGAGCAGGAACGAGCGGCCTCGATACTAAGGCCATCACAAAAGCTATAGCGTTCTATCTGAGACTTAGGACAGGATATTGATAACACAAGATTTGACACAATTATTTGCCCTCATACTTATCATTTTAAGAGCCAAAATGTCATGGTTCTAGCTGAGTTAAGATGTATTTGGGATTTTGAGTCAATTGGCATTATTTTGCAAATTTCAGCATTTTCGGCCAAATTGAGCAGTTTCTGTAATTCTTGCATAACTTGAGCTATACTTGTCCAATTGATGTGATTCATATCTTGTAGGAAAGATAAGAGATATCTCTAAAACTCTCATGCAGACTACAAGAGCTGAATCCATCATTTTGTTACCTGAATTTGCAGATTAATTTACTACAGTTACTGCAGAATTTTGTCTCTCGGGCAGCCTGACCTTCATGCCTTCAATAGACCATATCTTGAGCTGTAGAGATCCAAATGAGCTGAAACTAAGCCCAA
>JANHAO010014954.1:0-15062 GCA_026873985.1 Saraca asoca
GAGTGCAAAGTAAAATATACAAATATGATTAGCTAAGCATTCCATTACTAGTGATGTGATTGTTGTTGAAAACAAATCAAGTATATGCACCTCTCAATGGGATACATCCACCGATAATGCACTGGTCTTCCATGTTTTGCCTCATCGACGAAATGAATAGTCAAGTGAACTATTTCAGTGAAGAAGGATGGAGAAAATAACATTTCCATATGGAAAAGTGTGAGTACAATTCTTTCTTGAAGCTTGTCAAGCTCAACTGGATTCAAAGATTTACCGCACAGGTTTTTAAAGAATGAACATAATTAAACTAAAACTGCATTTATGTTCTCTGGTAACAAATTGTGCAATGCCAATAACAATAATTGCTCCATGAGAATATGTAAATCATGACTTTTGAATCCATAGAGCTTGTGATGCCTTAAATCAATACATCTTGAAATGTTGCTCAAATATCCATTAGGTACTTTGACATTTTTCAATCTATGGAGAAATACATCCTTTTGGGCATCTATCATTGCAAAAAGTGTTGGAACATACTTTCTAATCTCATTAGCCCAGAAATCTCACCATACATTCAATGCTTGTAGGTCTTTATGAGCATTAAGATGGTCATTCATCTTCCCTTGTTCATTGAGCAAAGTATAAATCACATTATCACACATATTTTTTTCAATGTGCATAACATCAAGATTATGACATAACAAATTAAATTCTCAATGTGGAAGTTGAAAAAATATACTTTTCTTCTTCTATTATTGTGTTTCACTTTGATCTGCCAATGTACCCCAAGATCTTTTTCCTGTTTCTTTCATCTTAGGCACCTTTTCAAATATGACATCAACATTTTCTAACTGTTCCAAATTTTTAGAACCAAACAATGTTTTTTATGGCTCTCTCAACTTTGAGTTTCCATTGAATTGAGACTTGTTTGACCTAAACCTGTGAAATGCATCCAGAAAGTGACGATGACACATGAAGCACCACTTCTTACTATATGGAAGATGTTGAGGCTCAAAGTCAAAGTTACAAACTGGGCAAGCTAGGCCAGTGTGAGTGTTCCACCTAGACAAGTTTCCAAGTCTAGGAAAGTCACTAATTGACCACATTAGAGCTATATGCATTTTAAACATTTTATTCGTTGATGCATCATATGTTTCCATGCCATCATTCCATAACTCTTGCAATTCTTGGACAAGAGGTTAGAGGTAGACATTTATGTTATTCCCAGGTATTCGCTTTCCCAGAATAATCATTGAGAGAATGAAAGAAGCTTGCTTCATACATGTCCAAGGAGGCAAGTTGTTGGAGATTAAAATAACTGGTCATATGCTATAATTGGTGCTCAAATTTGCAAATGGGTTGAAACCATCACTGGCAAGGCCAAGTCACACATTCTGTGGATTTGAAGAAAATTCTGGGTTTAATGAATCAAACCTCTTCCATGCTTTCGAATCCCTTAGATGTATCATTAAATCATCATTATTACTTCCCACAACATGTCACTTCATGTGCTCTGCAATTTTAGATGATATGAAAAATCTTTGCAAATGTGGCTTGAGTGGAAAGTAACGTAACAATTTTGCAGGAGTTTTCTTCACTTTCTTTCTACTCTTGGGGGTAGCCTTTCTATTGTTGCTGCCCTTTGGTTTCCATCTAGAGCTATGATATCTCTTACACTCATAAAAAGATTCAGGGATCTTTGCAGGAGCAAATGCATCATGTAACAACTCAAATATCATAGGCATTGTTTTATTGGTAATCCCACACAAGAACTTGATGTGATAGAGCTTGATTATAAAAGAGAGCTTTGAATACTTGGAACACCTTTCATACAATTCCTGATTTTCATCTCTAACTAAGTCATCAAATTCCTTAGTTTGCTTACTCTGAGCCACATATACATTGAACTCCTCATTTTCAATAATTGGTTTTAGTGGTGGTTCAAGTCCATGTAAGTTGTGTCTAGAGATCCCAAATGCATAATTTATCATCTGATGAGTTGAATTCTCATGGGACTTTGATGTAGATGGTTCATTGCCATGATGCTCACTAGTTGAGGTGTTTACAACACTTGATTCCCCATGCCAAATCTATTTTGTGTATATAGCTTGAAATTGTTTCAGTATCAGGTGTTCATATACCTCATTTCTAGTCAACCATTGTCTAAATCTACAATTAGGACATAGGCATTTTATTTTCCCTTCAATGAATCAATTTGAAAATGCATAATCCAAAAAAGCCTCTAAACCCTTAACATATTTGGTCATGTTCCTAGGCAAAGTAATCTAAGATTTGTCCATTACCTTGGCTAGTATACTAACTATCCAAAAATGAAAATTATAAAAGGAAACATAAATAGCTTTCTTTCAAGGAGATTAAAAAGGAAAGCGTGAACTAATATGAAAACAACAAATGAGATGTGTCAAACCTGTGTAATTTCAATCCTCAATGGATTTTGTTTCCCAAATCTCAAAAATTGCAGCATGAAAAGTGTGATGTCTACCTTCTTTATCTGCTAGTACTTCTTTGTGCTATCTCATCTGGTCTTCAAGACAAAAAGAAGTAATTAGAGTAGTGGTGAGTGTAGTAAAGGCTAGCTTATTAATCAGTATGCTAGGCTATTAGGATCTTACTAAAATGAAGCAAACTCGTGAATAGAACAAAAGACATCAATTCTCACTAAGATAAGCATTCTTCATTGGATTGTCTATTTGAACTTACAGGTGTATGAGCATGTTTATAAGGGCAAACCAAAAGAAGAGGTGAGCAATTGTTTATTTGGATGGGAGAGCTGGCTAGTAAAATATGGACCACTTAGAGTATAGACCACATTTTCTAGCCCCTACACCAAACATCATACATATACATATTACTCATGTTAATTAAAGTAACAGTGCATAACAAATTGATTCATGTTGACATGAAGAAAGTAAGTGCAGTACAAGGAAAACATGATATTTCTACACATTCATTGCTCATGCAAAGAGACATTTGTCACTAAACCAAGATCTATCAGGCTTCAGTTCAAGTAGTGTTCTTTGCGTTTGGTCTAAGGTATAATCTATTTATTTATATTTTTATTAATTTTTAACGTTATTTAATTCCTTTAACTGTAGTTACGTGTGTAGCTCTATAGCAGGTGTGACACTGGGAAGCAGAGGATAGGTAGATTCACCTGTTTGCCTTAGGTTGCAGACCTTGACCCTATCATCTTAAAAAATTCTGACACCCTCTACTGGAATGGGGCTCAATGATTTTGATTCCAAGAATAAGAATAAAAGGACAAATAAATAATTAAAACTAGAATTGGAGTAACAAAAATCAGTAAGGAACAAATTATGAAGACTGAAATTTACAAGATTTATCTAGGAATCATATAGAACTGAACTAAGTAATAATGCCTGTGAAATTATAAAAGTTACGAAAGTTATGAATTGTGTATAGGCAGCGAAATAAGTGAAGCTCAATGATTGCAACTCTACAAGGCAAGCATGTTCAAGGAGTGACATCAAAAGTTGCATAACAATAGCAGACCAGATGATGTAACAATATGTGAGGTAACCCAGTAACCATGACATTGTCTCCTCACTGATATCTACATTTTCAGGATAATGCTAAATGTAGTTAATGGGTTACGTTGTTTATTTGAATAGAAAAGAATATTCATGCTGTTATCGACTTTATCATTACTCTCAAAATTTTCAGGGGAGTTGTTTCACACTTCTTATGCATCCTATGTTATCAATCTGGCCTTGCATTAGCAAATGTGATTATCCAATTGGTAAATTAACTGCAAATGGTCTCACAAGTGAGAAACTTGCTAGCTGTGATCGTCAAATTGTGTCAAAATTAGAACTAGATTTTAAAAGTGATATCAGGGATGGAATTCTACATGGCCTCACTACATAATTGAAGACATCAAAGGTATGCACTAGAGTTAGGAGAGGTACTTTATCCATTTTAATATGAATATTTGCTTTGGTGGTACTAAAGCAAAATCCAATTACTTATTAGATTAGGTTAAACTTGATGAATTTAACATTTTAAATTTTGACTAAATTTGTGATTTTCCTCTTATACAAACACCAAAGGCATTGATGAAGGATTATCTTGGCACCAAAAGATCCCCTCATTTGTTATCCTTAGCAATCCTAAAATAGGTTATTGTTGATAAATGGCTTTTGGAATAGTGTGTGTTGTTGTTTTTTTTTTTAACAATCAGTACTAAAAAGATATCTTTATTTGCTATTAGTTTCATTGCTTTTCATTTGATAATGCTATGCTATTTTTTTTATGTTATCATTGGTTATCAATTATGTTTACTATTCACTAGAAGCATTTAGGCATGATATTCTCTTTGCTTATGTCTTTTTAATTTCCCCTTCTAAACAATAGGTTTATACTGTCATGATTATTTTTCTTTTTTTTTTTGTATATGATTGTTGCTTCCACAGGGAAAACAATGGTAGCTCGGATATTGGGAAAATTAGTTCATATGGTGGGAATTTTACCTACTAATAAAGTAAAAAGCACATAGAACTGATTTGACTAGTGAATTTGTTGGTCACATTGGTCCAACAGAGGAAGGTACATTATGAGGTTTTCAAGTTAGATTCATATTACACTATAGAGTTCTTGGTGGGAATATTGGTTGTGTCTTGTCTGGACTGAATAAGAAACAATGTTTAGTGTTGTTCGTTACTGTAGTGATACATACAAAAAGAAGGAGCATCTGAGGGGAAGTTTGTTTTGGAAGGTTCTAAGTTTTTAAATATATCAGTTATTTTATGCATCCCCAAACTTTCAGCTAGTTCTAGTTAAGACTCCAATTACTTGACTAATTGGTTAACTTGGATTGCTTCAACATGTTTTTATATGAGGTTCTTGTGGATTGTCCACCTATGTCTTATTTTTTGTTATTCCATCAAAACTGATGGAAAGTTGGTTGAGTTGAACGCTCATTGTGTGCATGCCACTGAAAATGGGTGTGGAAGTTGTACCTATGAAGAAAATGCTACATGTAATGTTTCAATACCATTGTAACTATTCTAAATCATAGTTTTCTTGTTCCATAAAGCATTTTCTCATTTTTTTTAATTTTCTTTACAGATTGTCAATGAGTACAATGATTTGCTTGCCACTTAACTTGAAAATAAAAAAAATAGCAAGTGCATTCCATTTTGCAAGACTTATTAGCTCTCTTTTAATAGATTGACATATACTTTTCATTTGCAATGGATCTGCCAAGATTGCCATTCTCTCTAGGCTAGACAAGAATGGAATAGGGGTTATAGGCCAATTAAAGTTACATGGATGTAGTTTTCAACTATACAGACTTAATATCAACAACCATCATGAATGAAGATTGTATTGCTGAATAAGGTTAACAATTTTACTCCTTTATATGCCATAAGTATAATTCATGTTATTTATGTTATTATAGATATAGACAATGGTTCTATGGTAAGTGAAGAAGGTATAAACAAACTCCACTAAAGCAAAAAGAAGCACAAACATCACTGATGGAAAAGTATGAAAGTATAATAATAGCATAATCTATTTAATTTTTCCATTTTTTTTCTTTTGTAGAGTACCTTTCCTAACTTTTGTGCTTTTGTGCTTTAGTGTAAAAGCACAAACACTAAAATTTGCTTGAATTAATCTAAGTTTAGCTTTTGTGCTCGTGTATGGCTTTCCCAACTAACCAAATGTCAATTCTTGGATGACTATGATCATGGCATTCCTAAAAGAAGGGCATCTTCTAAAAGATAAAAAGGAGGCTAGGAAGGTGGAACAGAGAACCACCCATTTTTTTCTTAGAAGGAGGCCCACAGTATAAAAAAAAAGGTTTTGTTCTTCAAACTTTAATATACTTGTGGCTAAACGAGGCCAACTATGTCTTCAGAGAGATACATGAAAGGATCTGTGGAAGCCACATGGGAGGTACTACAGTCACATTAAAGGCCATTTGGTTAAGATATTTGTGGCCTAAGATGAAAAAGGAAGTACTTGAGCTAGTCCAAAGATGCAAAAAAATGTCAAAAATTCACTAAAGTCCAAAGATAACCAACAATAAGCTAAATGCCAATAACTTCTCCATGACCATTTGAACATGAGGAATTGATCTATTAGGGTCGTTCTCAATTGCTCTAGGCCAATTAAAGTATGTGGTGGTGGTGATCATTTACTTCACAAGGTACTTGAGGCAGAGCCCCTTATGATCATAACTTCAAACAATGTGCAAAAATTCTTGAAATGTATCATGTATAGGTAAAACCTCCTTACAACCCTACTCTAGCTTATAAGTCTCACAAATAGCTCTTTGTAGGTATGGTCTCCTAGTGATGATTGTCTAGTAACGGATAACAATTCACAAATGATAACTTTAAAGATTTTTTTGAAAGGTATATTCACAACTTGACACTATTATTAAATAAGCAAAAATCTCATTTCTTCTTTATTAAAGGCTGAGGATCAAGCAAAAATTCACATATGTTAAGCACCCCTAAACTAAAGGACAAGCAGAGCTAGCAAATAGGATCATTCTTGAAGGATTCAGGAAAAGGCTAGATGATGCCAAAGGAATGTGGGTAAAGGAATTGCCATGCAACCTATGGTCTTATAGAATCACTACTCATTCTGCTACAAGGAAAATTCATTCATGCTTTTATACAGGAGTGAAACCATGCTCTTGGAAGAATGAGAACGATATTTCGATTGAAGGGAGCATTATAAACAAAGAGAAAATATGGAAAGAAGAAAAAAAGGGTTGGGCATACTATTGGACGTAAAGGACACCACTAACATTTGTAACAAGTGATATAAAAACAAAATAGCCAAGGTCACTAATAAGAAGATCAAGAAAAAGGAGCAAAAGGCATATTTTTCTTTAATAGGTTGACAAACCATGAAAAGTGCAAGTTGAGGGGAAGCTAGTAGCATCCTGGAAAGGCCCTTTTAAGGTACAAAATAATTAGTTAAGCAGTGCATACCACCTTGAAACTATTCAAAGGAAACTTTTCCCACATACTTGGAATGCAATGCACCTTAAATCATACCATGTGCAAGTTTAAGTTTAATCAATCAATGAGTCATGTAATTAGAAAAAAAAAAGTTGATATATGAAATGGAAATAAGGATTATTTGTTATCTACTCAAATGAATATCATTTTATAAGCCTGAGCAGTCCCCTCAGCACTATATGTCCAAGTAGTTACCTTGGCATTATCTAAGCCCGAGTGGTCCCCTTGGCACTATAAGCCTAAGTAGTCTCCTTGGTACTATCTAGACATAAACAATTCCCTAAATATAGAAAATTGGAGTGAAATTCGATATTTGGGTTTGAACAAACCCTTTGTACAAAATGTGAGCTCAATAAAGGGTGCAAATAAATCTAGAAAGCTTTCATGGATACATAAACTAAGGAATGAATAGATGACCCCGTTGAAGGCTAAGAAAAGTAAAATAAAGATCGCACATGTCAAATGGTGGTAGAACATGTCACTTGATAAAAATACACAACAAGAGAAATGTTAGAGGCCAACCTAGAAGGAAAATGGATATAAACACAAAATAACTCATTCATATTTAAAGGTCGTGTGACCAAAGTAGTTTAGATTACAACATAAAAAAAGGGTACAAATGACTAAGCTTGTCTAGGCTCCTTCAAGATCTCCTCCAAAGATCTATCCTTGTCATCTTTGAAATGTTAATAACCAAATCAGGATTGAAGTGTTTAATTTGATAAATAGCCTGGTCAGCCCCCTTCTAGAACATGGGATAGTGAGATCCTCCACTTTCTAAATGTCATCATGGAGCTTCTTTTCATTTACATCATAGGCCATTGGATCTTTTTCACACCCCTTTTGTTCATCCTCTAGCTCTTGATTTTTCTGGGAAAGATGATTGTGAAGTTCCTCGCTTTTCATGGACAAAGCATCCCTTTTGTTCACCAACTTAGCGAGATAGTTGGTGAGGTCATGAATGCTTTTGTCATGATCAGCTAACTCCTTGGACTTTGCTTTAACATCTTTCTTCAGAGCTCTATAAAGCTTAAATTATTCTAAGGATACTCTTTTACATTCAAGCCAAGATAAAACCAGTTGAAAGGATGAAAGTGGTTAAACGAACAATATGAGTTGTAAAAGACTTCAGAAGGCGGATGGCTCCATGATCTTTTATAAAGTCATCATTCCAATCTTATTCAACAAAAAAGAGTAGTTGACTCTATAAAAAGGCATTGTAATCCACATCTTTATACGATAAGCTGTCTATGATATCAAAGTCAAGGATGTTCCCCTTAAGGACATTGATTGGTAGAAGCTTTGATCAAGTGCCCAATTTTGCTTTCTTTATGGAGAAGGTAAACACATCTAAAGAGCTATTGCCTTTGCCCTTTGAAGAATCCTTAGAGGGGTTCTTACACTTGTGTGAAGGCAAAGCCTTCATATGACCAGAAGAAGACTTTAAATAACCAAGGACAGAAGGGCTACTCATAACTTTTGACCTTGGTGATGGCTATCGAGACTAGCAAAGATAATATACATAACTACCTAAGCTTATAACAAAGGTGAGTCCAGGTCAAACAACAGAGATTAGAGATTAATTCAATGTATTAATAGAAAAGACAAGGTGGTTAGACAATTAACTATTTAGAATTAGAAATTAAATAAATTGCAATAATATAAATAAGAGAATCAAAATTAAAAGAGGAGATTTAATGAGAAAAGCTTCAATATAAAGGACTCTTGTATTCAATTTAATAGCTAATTATTAACACAAATATTTCATTTTCTCTTTGATCACTTAGCCTAGAATCAAATCAAGCCCAACACCTAATCAATTTTTACTAATTTCTCTTTAATTTAGCTAACCAAGGCCAACACCCAATTAACCATTATTACTTAATCTATTAAAGTACAACACCTAAATCAATTCAACAATAACATTAGGATCTAAAAATATCACGACTGATTAAAGAACTCACTCTAACAGCAAATTCATTAATCACCCTAAATTTTTCTAGGATAATTGACCCGCACCAATGTACAATCAAAAACCCTATTACTAGTCAAATCAAACAGCTACAAACAACTTGATTATAGAAGTTTAGATAGCAATTAATCACAGTAGACAATTAGTTAACTGGCCATCTTAACTAATCATCCAAAGCAACTAATTGAATAAAATCAGAGAACTAAGGAAATTAAATTGGGAACAAATCAACAATACAAATAAGTGTCACAATTAACAAGAGAATTGAAACAGAGTTTCTCTTAGACTGAAAGAAAAGATTAACTACATATTACAAAAGAAATAAAAATGAAAGAAAAGAGAAGACTTGAAAAGGACTAGTATTCTTACTCTATGAGAGCTCCTCCTTTTTTACAAAAGTGAGATAAAATGAAAAAGGTTTCTAAATGACTACTATATTCACTTTTTTATGCTCTACACATCTCCTCTCACTTTGGCTACTAATTAAGGTTAGATGGAGGCACAACTGTGTTGGTCCTAAAATATGATAAAGTGATCTGGCCTTTTTGGAAAAATTATATACTCTTTTAGTTAATGTTAGATTTCTAGTTTACAAAACTTATTAAAGAAAGATTTATTGGAAATTAAGAGTTAATTGAAGTTGTTGAATTATGATTATGGAAAACAAAATTTTTATGACAGAATTCAATACAGCAGAATTATTGTCTAAACCAAAAATGTAGTAACAAAATATTAGTATGCAAAATATCAATTTATCAAAAATGTAGCAAAAACAAAATTATGCAAAAGAGCAAAATTATGTAGTAAAATTATAACAGAAAGATAATTGCAAGAATTAACAAGAGATACAGGATTTTAAAAGTAGTTCAACTTTAATTGAAATCATAATTAAAATCTACATCCAGTAGTTTAATCCTCAACCAAATGATCTATTTTATTGATAACAACAATAGGATTTTAATTGGGCTCCTGAAAGGCCAATTCTTACACAAAACTTTAAGTAGTTGCAATCAGTGTTACAATTAAAGAAGATGCAAGGGAAGATCAACCTCATTTGTATGTCAGATTCCTAATCAACCTTAGAAATCTAGAAAATCAAAAAAACAAGAAAAGGGTCAGAAATTTGTATCTCAGATTCCTAATCAACCTTAGAAATCTAGAAAATAAAAAAAACAAGAAAAGGGTCAGAAATACAATACTGAATAATTGGGATGAAAATCTCAATTAGCTAAGATGAGTCATTTGCAATATGATCCAAGATTGTTGTCTTTGGTCAAATTCAATGAGATAGATGCAGATCCGTTTAGGCTCAACTCTCTCTAGGTTTTTTGCTCTAAGAGAATATGAAAATCATTTTTGTTCTATTGGATTAAAATGAGGTTAAAGGGTATTTATAGTGTGATAAATGACATTTGAAAAATGACTAACTTTTGAATTGTGAATAGATTCGTGAATCGATTCAAAGTGGTTATCAACTAATTAATCAATTCATGAATCGATTCATTTATGAGTTTCATCAAGAACCTTCATGACTGAATTGATTAGTGAATTGATTCATATTATGACATATAGAAGTTTTGAGTTAATTACTTAATCAGTTCAAAGAAATTTTTTAACCTTCAGTAAAAATATTTTTCAAAAGTTTTCTTCATGAATCAATTCAAATACATTTCACAAGTTTTCTTGTGTGAATCAATTCACACAATGAGAAAAATTTGCATGAAAGTTTCACTTGTGAAAGTGTATTTGAAAACATGTTTGGAAAAACCTTTGAAAATGATTTCCATCTATCTCAATTTTGCTTGTTTAAGAAACTCGATTTGGATCAAAATTAATTAGGATACATTTACAAAAGATCTCAATGAAATAAAAGAAATTACTAAATCTAAAGTAGATCTTTTATAAAACTTATTCAACTTTAAACCTACAAAATTAACAAATACTAAAGCATATAGTTAGTTAATCAAAATTGTTTTCAATATCAAAACTGAAGAATACGTGATAACAATGCTAATCTCCCCATAAAGATATAGCAAGGCTAACAATCTTCCCCTTTGTTATAGTGACAAACAATTTTAGAAGATAAGTTCAAAGTTAACAATCTAAAAAAGTTGAGGATTAACAAAAAAATTTCAAGATGAAAATCTTTCTTACTTCCCTTCTTTTATGTAAAATCATTTAAAATCCCATATTTCTCCCACAATACTTTTTAATTCATCTAAAATCCTATATTTCTTTGCCTTTTGACATATCAAAAAGAAATAGTACGTGTTTAAAAGTAAAATAAGGAAGAAATATTAGAATTTAGAATTTAGTTTGTAATTTAAGACTCCCTTTGAGATAATTGCTCTTTTATTTTAGTAAAAAAAAATTGTGTTTCAAATGAATGATTTTGAAAATTTGAGATTTGCTACTTGAATTGACTCATATGCATGTATCAGGTATTGAATTAATTTTGAATCGATTTGGTTTGTTTAGTAAAAATTTTCAAAAATTTTGGAGCATACTGAAACATTTAAAAATTTGATGAATCAGTTTATGAATCAATTCGAGTCTAGATTTAATCGATTTGATAGGACTGAATCAATTTAGGAATCAATTAAGTCAGGTTGAAAAATGATTTCTGAACTTTAAAATCTTCCCATGAGTTTAAGAAATTTTGTGAATCGATTCTTGAATTAATTCATTATACATATTTTTGAGTTGTGAATCGATTCAAAAACTCTTTAGAAAACCTAGAAAAATTCAAATTAATTCAAGGCTCGATTCAGAGAGTCCTAAAATTAGTTTTATGCAATTTTCAACTATTATGCTTACCAAACTTACACCAAATGATATATGTATCATCAACAATCAATTCAACACCAATTTTACCTCAAATCTTATATCATGTACCTGCAAAACAAATTTAAAAAGTCTCTAATGCCCAAGTTAGAATTTGTAAAGTACAATGTAATCAAACATAGAAATTAAAATCATCAAAATAGTAAAACATATTTAAGATTGGCTCGTCTATGTCATTCTCTAAAGGGTTCAACATGCCAAGTTCTCTTCTAATGAATACAAACCTCTTTTCATCTAATGGTTTAGTAAAGATATCAGCCAATTGAAAATCAATTTGTATAAACTCTATAATAATGTCACCTTTTTGGACATGATCTCTAAGGAAATGATGCCTAATTTCAATGTGTTTTGTCTTAGAATGCATAATAGGATTTTTTGTAAGATTGATGGCACTATTATTATCACACATTATTAGTGCTTTATAAAATTTCAAGCCATAGTTTGAAAGATTGTTGCTTCATCCAAAGCAATTGTGCATAGCAGCTTCTAGCAGCTATGTACTTAACTTCTGAAGGAGATAGAGCTACACAGTTTTGTTTCTTGCATGACCAAGAAACCAAAGAATGACTAATAAATTGACATGCACCACTAGTGCTCTTCCTATTAGTCTTACTACCTACATAATCAACATTTGAATAGCCTAAAAGACTACAAGAGTTTGATTTAGGATAGTAAAGCCTTAAATGTTTTATGCTAGCAAGATATCTAAAAATTCTTTTAATTGTAATAAGGTGTGATTCTTTAGGTTCAATTTGATATCTAGTACAATGACACACACTTAACATAATATCAGGTCTATTTGCTATCAAATATAGCAGGCTTCCTATCATACCTCTAAATATAGTTGGATCTACATTTTTACTAGTTAAATCTAAATGAAGTTTGAGAGATGGACTCATAGGAGTTCCAATTGGTTTGCAACTATAAAACTTGAATATTTTAAGTAATTCCATAGTATATTTTGTTTGGCTTAAAAAAATTCTATTGGTACATTGCTTAATTTTGCAGTCCAAAGAAAAATGTTAACTCACCCATCATAGGCATTTCAAACTCACTTTACATCATCTTAGAGACGTATCTACACAAATGATCATTAGTAGAGCCAAAAATAATATCACTAACATATATTTGAACAAGCAAAATATCTTTACCTTTTTCTGATATGAAAAGTGTAGCGTTAACTTTACCTCTTCTAAAGCCTTTTTGGATTAAATATTTACTTAATCTTTCATACTAGGCTCTAGGAGCTTGTTTAAGACCATATAAGGCTTTTTGAAGCTTATAAACATAATTTGGATGCTGTGGATCTTCAAAACCAGGGGGCTGTTGAACATATACCTCCTCCAAAATATATCCATTCAGAAATGCACTTTTCACATTCATTTGGTCAAGCTTAAAATTTCTTGAACAAGAATATTTTAATAACATTCTAATGGCTTCTAATCTAGCAACTAGTGCAAAAGTTTCATTATAGTCAATTCCTTATTCTTGATTATAACCTTTTGCAACTAAACAAGCTTTATTTCTAATATCACTCCATTTTCATCCAATTTATTCTTAAAAACCAAACATGTTCCTATAATGGTATGATTGTTTAGTTTTGGCACAAAAGTCTAAACTTGGTTTCTTTTAAATTGATTCAATTCCTCATGCATAGCCAAAACCCAACTGTGATCCAATAGGGCTTCTTTGATATTTTTAGGCTCAGTTTGAGATAAAAATGCTAGATGATCATGTATGTTTCTCAAGTTGCTACGTGTTACCCATCTAGTGGCTTTTCCAATGATTCAAATTTTATGATGATGTTCCATGAACTTCCATTATTTTTAAGGTGTGGAGGGTTCTGAAATGTTCATGATCACAATTTCATCATCACCTTCCTTTGGACTTGCCTCAGTTATCTCTAGTTTATCTTTTTGTTGTTGTTTTGGGCTTGAGTGAGAGTGTAATCATTTTTCTTGATCATCCTCTCCTTTAAATCTGTCGGCACTCAAGGTAGATTCATTAAAGATAACTGATAACAAAATATTTCACTCATTTAATTATCCTCTTACTAAGCTTTTTATGGTCCAAAATGACTTACTTTTAGCTATGTTATTATATATTCATGGTGTGGTGTCAATTGGCATCATTAGAAGAAATTCTACAGAATTTGGCTTTGTTAAGTAGTTTCTGTATTCTGGCTATAACTTGAGCTATGGTTGTCTAATTAATGTGATTCTTATCTTGTAGGAAAGCTAAGATATAGCTCTAAAACCTTCATACAAAATCCAAGGCTGAATCTCACAATTAGCTATCTAAATTTGGAGTTAAATTCAGAACTAGAATGCTGCCTCAGCCTGTCTTGAGTAGCCAGACCTCTGATTATTCATTAGGCCATATCTGGAGCTATACAAGTCTAAATAAGGTCACACTAAGTCCAAATGGAAGCTAATACATAAAGCTATAACTCTCATGAAGACTTCTAGACCTGAATTCATCATTTTGGGCATGTAATTGGAGCTGAAAATCAGAGGTAGAATGCTGATGAATTGGGCCTCTGTAGAATTGGATTTTTAGGCCCCAATTGGCATAAAGCTTGAGCCCAATAGCCCATCCCTTGCACCAACTCACATTTAACCAGTTGGAGGTCATTAAACAAGTGAAAAAACTAAAGAATGCAGTTTGCAATGGGCATTACACATAAGAGGAGTGGTAGTAAGCAACCAGACTACACTAGCCATCATGATTGCCTATTCCACTAACCAGCAGTTAGCTTCTCTTTTCCTGAGGCAAAGTCCTTTTAGTTTTAGTCTTTTTAGTTTAGTTTTAGGAAGAAAGTTTTAGAGAAAGTTTTTAGAGGGCAGAGAGCAAGCTTTTGTTCTTCTCTTCTCTATAACTTTCTACCTTCCATAGAAGGCTAAATATTTGTAATCAGTCCAAGGGATTGATAGCTTGAAGATTAATGTAGAGATCCTATTTTTTTCAATTTGTATTCAATTGTTTTTCATGTTTTGTCCTTTCCTCTATATTTTTACTGAGTTTTCTGAATTGAATGGCTTCATTTGGTTTGGATGACTATATGGTTATTACTTAATAAGCACTTTAGAAGAGAATGGCAAAAACCAAGCAATGCATTAAGCTTTTGATAGATTGTTTACTGGCTGAGTTCTGCTTAAGACTCATTAATCATTTCAAGGCTTCTTGTTATGATTTAAGGCCAGAAAATATGATTGACAATTGGA
>JANHAO010014955.1:0-15050 GCA_026873985.1 Saraca asoca
TCAAGCTAAATCCATGTGGCAAAATTAATCGAGTGTAATCATGCAAGAATAAATCTACTTATATATGCTTGAAGTGAGATTCATTTAAAGATTTTGATTCGTTGGTCATGATTAACAGTTGCCTACATATATGAATTCAGTAGTTTGAAAATGTTAAGTTAAATTTTAATATTTTCAAACTCGTTTATGTAATAAATGAATGTATTCGAACTTGAATTTATTTAATAAATAAGCCTGAAATTGATTTTAAATTCAACCTATTTAATAAACAAATAAGTTTGAATTTGGCTCATTTAGCTCACTTTTTTTTTGTAAAAAAATAAATAAATTTAACCAAAAAAGGAAAGAGATTTTTATCTTCAATTCTTCACACTATAAAATTGTATCCAAAAATAAGTTGTCATTTTATCTTTAAATCCTTCGTATTACTAAATGTGTGTAAACTGCAAAGTTATTTAACAAGTCATTCTCCTAAAAAAAATATTACATATTTAAAAAAGATTACTCAATAAAAAATAAAGATAATAATTATAACTAAAATATTATATTTAAAAATAATTATATGATATTATATATAAAATAATATATATAATAGTTTTAATTATTTTTTAAACCAACTGTTTGTGAAGTAAATAAGTCAAGTTTTAAGATTTTCAACCTTGAATCATTTATGAATTAAAAATAATTTCATGTTTAAACTCATTTGTTTATTAAATGAATCAAATAAGGTCTTTATGCAAACCAAACTCGAGTACCTCGCAATTAGGATGATAAAAATATCTAGATCCAATGGGTCTTGCTTGAATTGATAGATATTGATCTAATAGGTTAGACCCAAATTAGACTTACTACTTAATTGTTTAAGTTTGGGTCTAACCATTAAATGTTAAATGGGTCCTGGATCTCTTTTGGGTACCATATTAGGCCAACTAAAATAACATATTTTATAACAAATTTATTATTGTGAATAAGAAAAAATTTATTTTTATATTTTTTTAATTAGATAAAAAAATTATAATTATATTTTTCTAATTTCAAACGGACCCAAAATAGATCATTCTTGAATTGTATCTGATCATTAGCAAATCCAGATCTTTAATGGGTTTGGAATAGCAAACCCTAATCGAATCTGGATCAAATCAAATCCAAATCAAATGTATCTAAACTCGGCCCATTATTATCCATACTCACAAATAGCTTGACTTGTTTACATCCATGTGACATCTTGTTGCATGCTAAACCAATGCATAGAATATCTAAAATATTCGATCTGTGCCTCAATATGATGCTTCATATTTGCACACTAACTCATGTATGAAAATTCCCACTCATCTTATTTCTAGTGCTTTCCTACTCATTGTATAGTATTGTTCTTGGTTTCATGCGAAGGCATTATTGCTCATTACGAAGTGATTGGCTGAAACATTACTTTTATATCATATAATGAAGTTAGCAATAGAAACGGTAATTCTACGTATGGAGTTTAACTTTTTGAAACTGAATATAATTTTTATTACTGAATAAATATTTTGTATTAAGATTAAAAATGATACAAATAAAGAAAAATATAATTTTAGTATAAAATAAATAATTCCATAATGTCTTAAAAAATTTGTCTTTTCATAGAATTATTATAGAAATATAATACTGAGGTGATAGACTTTTGTAAGAGTAATATAACTTGTTCATGGTTAAGCTATATTTAAGCATTTATTTATAATTATAATTAAGAAGTTGAATTTATAATTTAAACAATTATTGTATATTTGTTGGATAATTTTTGGACTACGTACGAACGTGATTGCATGAAGTGCTCTAGAAATTCCTCTCACATGACCAAAATTTTCACAATACCATTTTATTTGGTTGGATATGCACTGAGATAAATGGAGCTGTAGCTTTCAAGTAAGGTCACTTTCCATTGAATGAGGGGACATAGTGACCCACACACCGCGGTTACACTTTAGCAATTCACATGAATTTCACAGTTATATTAAATTTATGGTCTGAAATTTAGCCTATCCTTGTTGTTTAGGACTTGTACTCATTGGCCAACTTGATTTGATTTTGTTCATAGGATATTGACCATTTTCTTGTGACGTTTTCTTGCCGTCTGGGACACTGCTGCCTGTTGCATGCCTTGATAGTGATTTTTCACACATACAGGGATACAACCAAACAAGTGGAGTTCATGACATTTCCGGCAATGTATTTTTCATTATTAGGAATTTAACAATTGACTTAGGATTTCTTTGCCAGGGAAAAAAACTGAAAATTCATACCATTTCATTTAGTTGATAATTTCCCCTTTTTCCTAAAATATTACTCTTTGGAGTACTATTTATGACTATTTTTATACAAATAAATTTCTTAGTGAGAAATTGATGACAAAAAGTATGTACTGAAAAAATTAAGTTTTTATTAATTTGATTGAATGGGTATAATTTCTAAGTTGTATTCTTTAAAAGAATAAATATTTTATGACTTTTTTCTTTCGATGGACAGCTTTAAGGAAGTTAGTTTTTGACCAAAGGAAGGGTCCACTGAAATTTCACTGAATTTTCACATTTTAATTTATAAGCTGAAAATTATTTGTCTATAACAAAATGTGAGTTAAATTGATTTTATCAATAATTTTAAAATAGATAAAATTAAATGGGAAAATGAAAAAAAATCTATCTATTTTTGGGTAATTGGATCTTATCCCAAGCTTAGAATCAAAACTTTAAAATATACAAAACCTTGAAATTAACATCGATTATACATTTAATTATCTATTTTATTAAATTATATAATTTTTTATAAACTTTTTAAGTAAAAATCATTATATTATTGTATTTTAATTTATTATATCATTTTTTGGAACATAATTTTGAATTCATTGTCATGTATTTAATAAAAATTTTATATATTTAATTTAATTTCTATTAATTATAAAATATAGAAATTATGTGTGAAAAATAGCTTAGTATACCAATATACAATAATATTGTGATTCTTGTTTAAAAATTTATGAAAACCATATAATTTGATAAAACACCTAATTAAGTGAATGATAAATGTTAATTATAATGTTTTGTATAGTTAAGGCTCTAATTCCAAGTTTTCAAAGTTAGAAGGGGAGAAAATGCAATCACCCTAAAGTTTAAAGGTTTTTTTTTTAAAAAAAATTAATTTGATTTAAATTGTATTACATATGTAATTATAAAAATAGTTAAGTGTTGATCATGAAATTACTACAACGATCTTGTTTTTACCCTCAAGAACTCGGGCAAGTTCCATTTTATCAATGAGTTTGAGAAAGAGAAATAACTATGACTATGCATTGTTACTTGGCCACGATGATAAAACTAATTATAGTTAAATTTTTGAACTAATTATTTCCATTTTATCCTTGGCTCAAAAATTATCAATTTTTAGTGATAGAAAATGAATTGTGATAACGGTAAAACTTCATCTATCTCTTCACCTCTTGGCAACCACTTTAGATACCCTAGAAGCTCACTTGTAGACTAACACTATGACACCAACCAATATACCCTTTTCCGCATGGATTCTCATCCAAGCCTGGCCATGAACTTTCAACAACTATCTGCCACTCTGTACAGTATGACCACATCCCCAGCCACCATTTCTCATGAATATGCACAATGGATAGTATCTACCCTCCACCTTAGCAGATCATATTAACTATCAGCCATGCAACTTGGTCTACCTTTTTAGACCATTTTATCCTGGTTGCATGCCTATATAAAGGCACAAAGTATTTCTAAAACCCTAAGACATTTCTTTTAAATCCTTGCCTATACTCTACTAACTTAAATATCAGAGTGTCTTTTGGTGACCTGCCGGCCACTATCACTGTTGTCTTTTCTATAGGTAGGTCTTATCACTCACACCTAGTAAGTTAAGAGCTTATCATTGGCTCTGTCTATGGGACTCTTTTTCCCACTATTGGTTGAAGAGTCCAATCCAAAGAACCCTAACCACCACCATAGCTCTACCTGAGGAGTAGCCCTTATGAGTTATTCAATCACTAATTTAGCCAACCATAATGGAAACCATGTAACCCCATTCCACTGTGACTAATCAAAAGACACTTCCCCACCTTTATCATCGCATTATAACTAGTACAACCAGAAATAGTAATGGTGCAATATTTGAGATGAGAATGGCAACATCAGGTCAAATCTCGATGGCAAGCTCCAGTGCCAAGATCTCATCAACAAAATAAATGACTAATAGAACCCCAGTCACAAGGAATATATCTCGGAGCAACCTCGTAATAGAAATGGTGGATAGGGAAGGGGGAGCTCCATTACCATGAATATCTATATTGGCCTTATTGTGGTTTCTACCACCAATAGAAACCACTGCCGCTGCCACCCTCCTAAGAAATTCACCTTTCACCTTGGACATCATGCTCACCTTGCTACCACCTAACTTTAAAGTACCAACTGACATTAAGCAATATAATGGGGCATCTAACCTTCAAGAGAACTTAGAAGCCTTCAAGGCAACTATGCCACTATTTGGAGTTCTAGATGTTATCATGTGTAGGGCGTTCTCCATTACCTTGAGTAGCTTTGAGTTGGTTTACCTCTCTTACCTCTTTGAATTGCAAATCCTACAAGAAAACTTCTACCTCTTTAGTAAACTAAGCCTAAGGTAAGCGTGAAAGTCTTAAGGATTTCTTAACAGGATTTAACAGAACAACATTGGAGATTAAGGATTTACCTGATGATGGTTGTACATGTAATAGTAAAGGGTCTGCAACAATATGATTTCTAGTAATCCTTCACCTAACACCTTAGCAACCACGATGGCAAAACTACTCCAAAGTTCATAAATGTAGAAGAGGTGTAGATAGCTAAGTGAAGCAATAGGTTGCATAGCCAAAACAAGCCGTTGTCACCTTGGCCTAAGCCTAGAAAGGAGGAAAGAAGGCTACTTCCACAAAGGCATTCACTAGCTAAAGCAAGATTCAACTATTACTTGCCCTTAAATGCCTCCAAGGCATGGATTATTGAAGACATCAAGGTAGCACGGCTGGTCTGGTGGCCCAAGCAAAAAGAATGTTTCAAACTAATGAGTAAGTTGAAATACTATTGTTTTCATAAAGATTATAGCATAAGATAGATGAAAGCATCATCTTGAAGGATAAGATCAAAGATCTAATTAGGCACATCCAACTAGACACCTATCTCTACAAAAGTGAATGAAGCTAAGAATAGGCAAAGGAAACGAGCGAAGTGATCATAGATGTGAGGAAAGGAGAGAAACCCAAGATAACTAGAGAAAGGATAACACAGGTAGAGGAATGCCTGGTGATCAAGGGGAGTGCCCACCCCTACTTGGCACTATCATAGTAATAGTCGATAGATTTGTAGGCGAAGGATGCTCAGCTAACACCAAAAAGAAGTCCATCTAAGAAGTGATGAATGACAATAAAATTTTTTGCCTAAATGAGTATGAAATCTCCCCAGTAATCTTCTCAAATGAGGATTATAACAATATTATCCAGGACCATGATGACCTAATGGTCATCATTGCCAAAATCCACAACTAGATAGTTAAGAGAATCTTAGTAGATTAGGGAAGCTTTGTTGATACTATAAGCATGAATTCAAGGCTATAAGCATTCTTCACCAACAACTTACCCCATACATGGGGAGTCTTGTCAACTTTTTTTGGAAAGGTGATGAAGGTGGAAGGGAACATCACCTTGAGGATGATAATAGGCAAGAAGGAACATAATAAAGACATCAATGTTGATTTTCTAGTAGTAAAAAGGGAAAACTTTGCTTACAACATGACTTTAGGGCAAATCATCCTTAACAAAGCAAAAGCCAAGTCTCAACTCTATACCTATTAATGAAATTCTCCACTCAAAATAAAGTTAGTCAATTTTGGCTGATCAATAAATAGCTAGTCAATGTTATTTCAATTTCATAAAGGTAAACATTGAGACCAAAAACAGTGATCACCAGGAGGCCTAGACCGAGACACTAGACTCCAAGAAAGCTAAACCCAAAGCTAGAAGAGGAATTGGAAGAAGTACCTATCTTTCGCTTTGATTAGTTGTTAACAATCTACTCTGAATCAAACCTGCCCGGTGATGTGAAGGAAGCCCTAGTGAGGCTAATAAAAAACAATATGAAAGTCTTCACCTAGATGGTCGTAGAGATGCTAAGAATTGGCAGAGAGATCGCATGCCACAAATTAACAATAGACCTAAAGGGGAAGCCAATTCAACAAAAGAAGTAGCACTTTGGATTCAATTGCCAATCAATGATCAAGGATGAAACTACCAAATTGCTTACCATATGATTCATCAAAGAGACACTCTATACTACTTGGTTATCCAATGCCACGTTATCAAAAAAGGTGAATAGTGCTTGGAGAATGTGTGTGGAGTTTACTGACCACAACAGAGCATGTACCAAGAACTCATTTCCTTTCCCTTCATAGGCCAATTGGTCAACTAGGCCTTGGGATACAAACTACTCAACTTCTTAGATGCTTTTCAAGGCCATGAAAGATCATGATGGATGAGCAAGATAGAGAAAATGGCATTCATCATGGACAAAAGCACTTATTGTTACAGAATGATGCCTTTCAAACTAAAGAACATCGGGAGAATATATTAAAGAATGATGAAAAAAAGCTTTTAATACCTAAATAGAAAGAAACTTGGAAGTTTATGTTGACAACGCATTAGTCAAATTAGGTGAACTTAGTCCTCATCTAACAAACCTCTAAGAAACTTTTGTTACCCTAAGGAAAAACATCATAGGAGTCAACTCAAATAGGTTGGGGTGCCTGCCAAAAAGTTCTTAGGATTTCGGTAACCCAATGGAGCATAGAGGTGAATCCCACCAAAAGTAGGGCAATCTTAAATATGCAAAACTTGAAAGATATTAAAAAGGTCAAATGATTCAATGGTATGATCAGCACACTTACTCACTTCATGTCTAAATCAGATAATTGCTGCCTCTTGTTCTTTAAAATATTAAAGGACATTAAGAATTTTGCATGGATAGCCAGTGCAAGAAAACATTCATTGATCTCAAGGCCTATTCATCACTCACTAGACCAATTCTTAGGAAGGTATTTTATTTTTACTTGGCAACTAGTCATGAAGCCATTAGCTCAGTCTTGATCAGGGAAGAAGGTACTGAACAACAACCCTTTTACTTTTTTAGCAAGGTCTTACATCATGTTGAGCTAAGGTACTAGAAAATCAAGAAGTCAACATACGCCCTACTAATTTTTTCAAAAAGACAAAAGCCATATTTTCGAAACCATGAAATGGTTGTCCAACTAATCAGCCCTTATGTCAAGTTTTGGAAAAACATGGCCTCGTTGGATGCCTAGTAAGCTAGTGCATCAAGTTGAGCAAATATTAGGTGAGGTACAAACCTTAAAAAGTGGTAAATCACAGGCACTTGCCGATTTCATGGCTAAAATAACCCACCTAGATCAGGGAATTGTGACAACCAATGAACCTTTTGTTCAGATGTTTTTTGTGGTTAGGTTATCCAATAGCAAGGGAAATAGGGTAGACATTATCTTGAAAGGGCCGACCTAGGTCTCCTTGGAATACTATCTAAAATTTGAATTTTAAACAACTAATAATGAGTTAGAGTATGAAGCATTAATTGTTAGGCTAAAACTAGCCAATGAAATGAGAGCAAGAAGGATCAAAGTAGACAGTGGCTCTTAGCTAGTCATAGAACAGATCACCATGTATGAAACAAAAGTGCCCAGGTTAGCACGATACAACAAAAAAACCAGAACATTGCTACAACAATTTGAAAAGCATGAGCTAGTCTTGGTACCTAGAACCAAAAACGATAGCATAGGCATGTTATCCAAACTAGTCAGTGCGTACGTGGCAGTCAACAATAGTTCCATCATAGAAGACACTCAAAAAATTAAGCATAGAAGGGGAGGATAAAGTAATATGCACAACTCTCTCACCCTGTTAGAAGGAACTCATTATCACCTTCTTAAAAGATGGATGACTCCTAAATGGAAAAGCTAAAGCCACTAAAGTCACTCGTTGAGTCATTCGTTGCTTCTTGAAATACAATCGGTTATATAGGTGATCTTTTCCCTTGTTTATGCTTAGATGTCTCCATGAGGGAACTCCATAAGTGAATTTGTGGTAGTCATATTGTTGCCTTGGCCTTCGCTAGGAGAGCAGTTCTCAATAGGTATTTTTGGCTAACTACCAAATGGGGTGCCCAGAAATATGTTCAAAAGTGCCCTAAGTGCCCAATGCTCTCTAAGGTCAACCAATAACCACCCATTAAGCTCCATCAAGTTGTATTTGCATGATCATTTACCCATATCCAGTCATAAGTTTACAAAGCAAAGTTGGAATGTTTTCACAAGAGAAGGGTCAGGAAAATAGAATTTGAACCAATCACCTTGCTTCTAAGAAGGGTAGATGGCCCAAGAAAGAAAGCAGAAAAAGGCAAGGTAGGCCCCAATTGGGAAGGCCTTTTTTGGGTGAAAGAAACTTTGAACAATGGGGCTTACTACATCCAAACCATTGAAAAGAAATATATTCCTCCACATTTAGAATGCCATTCACTTGCATCATTACTCCGTTTGCACCCAAAGAAATATCAAACTCCTCATCATATCACCATCATGAAGAATAGTTAGATTTTTTAATCTCCAATCAAGTGTATGGGCTCACCCATTTGTACATAACTATCAATGAAATGAGTAAAAGTTTAAAAACCCATTTAACTTGTATGATTTCTCTACATTTTGCTAATTTAATCTCCACAACAACAAAAGAAGAATTCCAAGAGGTCACCCTGCTCCTTTGATGCCTTGCTCTTCAGCTTGGTCAATTAATTCCAAAAGGTCACTATGTGCCCATGATGCCTTACTCTTAAGCTTGATAGAACAATTCCACAAGATTGCCCTGTGCCTATTAGTGCTTTGCCTTTCAATTGGCTAGAATAATTCCATGAGGTCACCCTACACCCATGGTACCTTGCTCTTTAGCTTGATAGAGCAATTTGATGAGGTCATCCTATGCCCGTGGTACCTGGCTCTTTAGCTTGGTAGAATAATTCCATTGGGATGTTATAAACCTAGACAATGAGAAGTGCATCAACTCATAGCTAACCTTTCATTGTATAAATGTTTAATTGTAATCCATACTACCCTACTTAACTAGCAATATTAAAATAAAAAAAAATCAAAACATAAAATTACCAAGTAAATAACATGCTAACATCACCAAAGTATGCATTCAACACCTATAAATAAGCCAAATATTTGAGCAGGATGCCTACAGAGCAACATAAAGTTAACAAGATTCAAACTCAATATGTAATTTTAGAACAACCCATTGGGCATTTCATTCATCTTAACCATGACCTAGGGTAGAAGCCTCACCTATAACCTCAACATTCAACTCAACTACCTTAACAAGAAATCCTTTTATGTTGAGGCTTGTGACCTTGGCGTTGCCCATTCCCACCTCACCTCTAGCATTTCAATCGTCTCTAGTGTGGACCGCTTGTTTCAAGGACAAGGAACAAAGAAGAGTTCTGCTTCTGAACACCTTTAAGAAGGTTAACACTATTATCAAAAAAATAGTCATGAAAATGGTTCAACTTTGACAAGTCTTGCTAAACATTAATGTTATACCTCTTAATCTGGTAAATGGCATTATACCAAGAGCTATGAGTTTCTTAGCTTATCATCCTCAAAAACTTGAACCTCAAAATGTGAAGTCCTTATGCATCTAAGTTTGTCATCTCCTCTTCCACCACTAGATTTCCCTCCAGGGTAATCCTATCATTATTTGCCTTAGTGAAAGCTTCTAACAAACTTTGAACCTGGGCTTCACAAACAAATCTTATCTCACAGCTCCTCTAGCTTCTTGCCTAAATAGACAAATTCTGGATAGTAATGTCCTTTTCCTCCATAACCTTTACAACAATTACCTTTGTTTCTCAAGCATTGGATCCATTTTTTTTTTCTCAACACACAATTGGGGGAGTTTGGCCAAGGCTAAGTCTATGACCCTTTTCACCTTATCTAAGACCGCATATGTGCTCTTCAGCATAGCGTTAATGGGCCCTAGCACCCTAAAAAACACAAGTTGGGTTTGCGAATTAGGCATGTGAAGATCAGAAGAAGGGACTAGGGAGCTATTCAAGTGAACAACAAGCCCTTTTGAACCTTCAATTCACCTTTTCTTTTAGTGATGTAAGTCATTGTGACTACTTTGGCTATGGTCTTTCTTCTTCTAGTTGCATTTTTCATCATCATCAGAATGATACTTTGGTTGTTGCTCACTTTCACAAACTTGAATAGCACTTCCATGCTCCTGGTGCCCCTTTTCCTACATTTCTCACTAATTATGAGCCTTCTTATTGGTGGAAATGAGCACCACCAATCACCTCAATGAACTAGGTTCACGTTGAGAAATTCTCATCAGGTGGAGGAAACTTATGTCATGCAAGTAGGCTTTTATAAAAAGGAAACACAAAAGTTAGTAAAGCAATGATAGGGTCGAATAGAGAGCATACATAGTAATTGTGACTTATAAGAACTTTGGCATCATTCTCAAAACCAATAACTAACAAAGCCTAAAGGACCACCTCAATTGTCTCCTTATAAAGCCCAATGCATGACTCTTTACACTCATAAACAAAAGGTTTGGCTTTGGGCAGCCCCACTTCATAAGAAAACAGGATCTCTCATTCTAATCATACCAATATGGCAAAAACTGAAGAATCACAGTTTCCTTCTTGCAAAGGAAATCGTCTTTCCAACCTTTCATATTTGAGGCCAACCCTATTGCCAGTTTTAGACCACGATATCGTTTAGGGAGAACCTTATATTAAAAGTGAGCATGTTCGCCATGCATATTCCAAACAAAAAAGTGAAGGAAGGCCTCCAAATCATGAGGGTGCTTCACTTGCCTCAAGGCCATTTGAAAACACCTTATGACAACCCATTTGTTATATGAAAATTAAGGTGTGGTCCTGAACATTGTCATCAATTCTCACTCAAATTTAGAAAAAAGGGGAACCACCCAGAATTTAATCATGACTACCACGTATGCCTGAAGAAAGTATTAGTATCATAACTACAAGCTCTTTCATATATGTGAGGGCCAACAAGTTGAATCGCCCCTCGTACCAACTTGCTGCATAAGTTCAACACTCTATATTAGTTAAAGCCACCTGATCAAAGAGATATGGATGTGCAACAATGTTTTTATACACAACATCAACAATGCACAAACCTATAATGTCATCATTTTGGTTTGATAGCCTGCTCATAACTATTATTGTGGCAAGACTTTTGGATGTAGTTAGCTTGGGAAGGTGAACAACTCGAGCATATGCATTCCTTGGCATTGACACACCTACCCCAATAATCCCTCAGAGACTAAATGCCTCTACCTCCTTATCATCTAACATAATTATTAGATCCTGGCCATTTCCAATAGCACCACCAAAAAGGCCTAGTGCTTCCCTAAATGGACATGCTAGATCATCGAATGCTAGGCACGAAATATCTACCCTTGCCTCCAAAAGAGAGGTAGAAAAGACAAGGACATCTTTAGTGTTAGTGTCTCAAAGAAAGACGACAAACTTGGTAGAGATAGAGAAGAGCTCTGACCAGACCTTAAAGAGTATAAGCTCTTGGCATCCTTAAAATCCATTGAAGTTTCCATTGGAGAAACAATGGAAATGCTAAAAAAGAGGCCAATGTACAATAGGGAAGATATAACACATCAAAAAGAAGAACAAGGGAACCATGAACAAACCTAAAAATCGGGAGACATTTAAACAGTTGAACAAAGAAAGGATTGAGAGAAGTTGGAAATAAATTGACACTTAACAAGCCTATACAAACACAAAAATGACAAGTGTTAACAAACACCATGAGGAACAAAAGAATTTACCAAAAACAAGTGTGACCAATCACAAAGCAAAAGCACAACCACTAACAACCATGATAATGTCGGAGAACACGATGAAACAAGGATGACAAAATATGAGTAGAAGCACTAAGCCAACAACAAAATGAATTAGCATGGAAGATTTGAACACAAAAGTGAATAGAGAGGGGGGAAATGCCTTTTTATACCTACTAAAGTCCAATAGCCTGGATCTTCCTGAAACCAAGAATTTGAACAAATGGGATCATTGGACATGAAAAGTTCACAATGATGACAACTATGAAAAGACATGCTGAAATTAATGCCTAGGGCCATCAATCACACAAAAACCAAGGTAACCATCGTACACTTCAACATGCAAGGAAACAAAGCATCTTTGACTGATCAATGAGCATAAACTAATGAACACTTTGCTAGTAATGTTCGGAGGGATGAAGGGACAAGTAATAATACCAAAACTTCACCAGCCTTTTTACCTCTAAAAGATTGCCCCATATACCCTAGAAGATCACCTGTAGGCCAGCACCCTAACATCGACCCATTTGCTCTTTTCTGTATGAATGCTTATCCAAGCCTCGTCACAAATCACCCAGCAACTACTTGTCACTTTGTATAGTACGATCACATCCCTAGCCACCATTATCCATGGACGTGCACAAAGGACAATACCTACCCTTTATCTCAGTTGACCATACTAATCACTAACCATATAGACCCTTCCACCCTTTTGCCCCTTCGTAGAGTTGTTGAATGGACTCATCCAATCTATTCACAAACTGGTCCATGTGGACTTATCATAAATAGATTGAATTGGACAGGTGTGCAAAAATTATGAACTATCCAAATGGCAGTCCAAGTTCTAAACCTTGTGGTCTGCTAACCCAACGAACCTGTCTGTGAACTTTTTCTATTTTTTTTAAATCAGTTAAAACTTTTTTAAAATAATTTTAAATCTAAAGCAAAGAATTGTAGATTCTAAAATCATATATTTATAACATTTTCAAAGCTAAAAAACCTTTAAATATTTAAAAAAACTTAAAAATATTCCAAGAAGATCTCATAAAATAATTAAAAAAATCTATGTAGACCGGTTGGTGTATAATTTTTAATATAAGGACATATTTTACATATTTTATCAACTCCCTAAAGAAGATAAAGAAGGCATGGAAACTCCATGAATACATGCTCTAACATATCCAAATTTAAGAATGTAATAATGTGTATATATATATATATATATATAAAGTAGACTCATCTATGGAATATTAAGTCCAGACCATGCAGACTACTTTCCTAGTCTGCCTTTTTTTTTTTTAAACAAACTCGCAGTCCTATCGCGAACTCGAATCCATTTGAATAGCTCTACCCCTTTGGTCCATTTTATTGGATAGCTTAGCATTTTCCTATATACAGTCTCGTATAATTTGAATCCCATAAATCAAAGGTCAGATACAACAACGGCAGCTATAGTTATTGCACTCAATTTTAATGCCACATGATGTATAGGCCGCCACACCCCCTCTCTATCGTCGCCATTGTGTATAAATAAGACTGGGAAAATAGGTTGGCCAGTCCGACTCGTATTGAATTAGTGCAAGTTATGAGCTTGCGGACGGCTTAATGAGTTTATGAACCGGTCTATTTTTATTTAAAATTATTTAAAAATTAAAATTAAAATTAAAATTAATCAATAAATATAAAAATATTGAAAGATTTTGCTACCATATCCTTGAAAAATTTAATGTAATAATCATAAAATTTATCTTTTTATATAAAATCTTACAATAAGTGCATATGACTTTGTGTGTAACAAATATATAAAAAATTGTAATTATATTATTGAAAATTATATTTCAAAAATTTCAAAAATTTTAAATTTTTAGATTCTTATGAAAAATTTACAACTTTAATAAAAAATTTTAAAATTTTTAATAAAAAATTATAAAAATATGTATCTATTTTATTTGGATGGTGCATCTAAATATAACCCATAGGATCGGTTGCTGGTGAGCAAAGTTGAAAATCAACAACTGAAAGAATGTGAAATTAATATGAGTGGTAGTAGGCTTGCCCATCATATTGCATTCTTAGGAATATGTAACTATGATATACGGGTATGTGATTTATTCTTGATGCATGCCTATATGCTGTGCTTTGACTTGCAAGGTAGTCAATTATTTAAGAAAAAAAAATATAATTTACCTTTTATTCATTTATGATTTAAAAATATCCAAGTTAATTTACTTGTAATTTATTCTATTTGCACTTTGAAACAATTTTTCATTAAAAATAAATAAAATTTATACATTTTATCACATAATCTTTCTTCATTCCCCTTTAAAGTCACAAAATTAAACAAAAAAGATTAATTATGGTGAGTAACATTTTTATGGGCAAATTATTCTATTTGTAAAATGTCATGTTGGGTAAAATGGAAATTTAAAGATATATTACTAAATTTATTATTCAACGATCTCAATTCATTTATTTTATAATTTTAAAGTGGCAAAAAAGATAATAGAAACATACAAATTATACTTGTTTTTTAATAGAAAAATTGTTGAGCTGGATAAAATATTAACAAAATAAACCATAAATAAATTAATTTTGATATTTTAAATAATAAATCCAAATCACAACGTGCTCTAATGGTAATTTATGGCTTGCTCGTGTAAATATTCAACAATGATAAGCTGCATTAAGCTATCAAGCTTTCCTTTAGAAAAAGTCCCTACACAAAACATTGGCTGAAATTTAAAGCAGAATGTTGAGATTTGAGAAATATTTCTCAACTTTTTGCTTTTTGTTATCGTTTATCATCTTGAACTTTGCTTTTATGTTTCTTTCTTTCTACCAAAACCACAAGATGGAAAAAGGCTTACCTAAATTGTCTGGTGACATGTTAACATATAATTGATTCATATTTCATGGCATAAATATTCTTAGTACTCTTTTTTAATCAATACCCATTTGATTTGCCCTTTGCGCCTTTTACATCTTAGGAATGATTAAGTCGATGAACATTCATCATCAACCCACCGACCAAATCATAAAGTCAATGCAACCATCATCATCAATGACGTGAATTGATTAGAAATGT
>JANHAO010014956.1:0-15063 GCA_026873985.1 Saraca asoca
ACTAGCTTGAGATTAATGCATCCTTGATCACTAAATGTTCATTCAATTGTTGATAATCATAACAAGAAGCCTTGAAATGATTAATAAATCCATCCTAAGTAATCAAGATTCAGCCAAGCAAACAACATATCAAAAGCTCAATGCATTGCTTAGTTTTCCTATTCTCTTCCTATAATTGATCATTAAGCAACAATCTTATAATATCTAAATCAAATGAAGTCATTCAACTCAGATATTCACAGCAAAATAGAGAGGAAATAGTAAAGAACTGACCAGCAATTGAATGTAGAATAGAATATCAAGATCTCAACATAAATCTTCAAGTTTGTCAACCCTTTGTGCTGATTACAAAGTTAGCCTTCCATGGAAGGTAGAAAAATACAAAGAAAAGAGAAAGAAAATGAGCTACACTACTCCTACTAGAAACTAAACTAAAAAATCCTCTAAAACTACTTGAAAAACTAAACTAAAAGCTTTAGCTCAAATGGCTTTTCCTAGGTAGAAAGAAGGCAGTTGCTGGTAGGTGAGTAGGCAATGATTATGGCTGGTCTAATTACTTGCTGCCATTACCTTGCATGCTATGCATTTTGTAGGCTACTTTCTTTGGCTTTTCTACTAACTTACTACTCTCCAACTGGTTAAGTATTAGCTGGTTCAAGAGATGGTTCAATGGGCTCAAGATCCATGCCAATCAGGGGCCTTAAAACTCTAATTCTGCAGAGGCCCATTTCATAGCAATTCTACCTCTCTGTTGCAGCTCATTTTGCATGCCCATAATGACATTTTCAGCTCAGGAAGTCTTCATAAGAAATGTGGCTCTATGTCTCGGCTTCCAATTGGGCTTATTTTACCTTAATTGGACCTCTATAACTCCAGTTATGGTCTGATTAGTTCACAAAGGTCAAGCTGCTTGAGATATATTCTGGTCTTAAATTTAACTATAATTTCAGATATCCAATTCAATGATTCATCCTTGGAGGTCTTCATAAAAGTTGTAGAGCCATGTCTTAGATTTCCTACAAGATAATAATCACATCAATTGGACAAGTGTAGCTCAAGTTATGACTAAAATACAGAAATTGCTCAAGATGGCTGAATTATGCAAAATTTCTTCTAATGAACCAATTGACACAAAATCATAAGTATGCACTAACACAGCTGAAGTAAGTCAATTTTGAGTCTTAAAATGCTAAGTGAAAGGATAAATAAATGAGTGAAATATTTTATTATCACAAACCAAGAATGAAATAAATATATGAATTCATGTAAGTTCGCACATCTTTAGCTCACATATTCGGAGCAAGGACAAAATTGAAGTTGCGAAGATGATACAAAGATGGACAAGAAATATAAAACCAGTGGGTTTTATAGTTCCCCACATTAGACTTGCCTTTAGCATCACCTTATGGCAAAACTCTCTTGTGCTCAGTCTGTTGAGTTGTGAAATAGTAAATCCTATCTCGATGACCAATGCCCTTAATGCCATAAAGATAGCAAAGAACCCTTGCCAAAGGAGGTGGGAGGTTATTCCTAAGCTAGAGGAGTGCAAGGGAGGTGAGTTAGGAATAAGAGTTTAGCATGAGTTGGAAAGGGCAAGGCTTCAATTTATTTAACAAATCAACAATGTAAGGATGAATTAGGAACCTAAGCCCAACAATGAGATGGTGGGTGGTAATAGCAACCAATCCTAAAGGGGGATAAGCTACGTGGTCATCAGGAGAAGTTGCCATGATGTGGCAGCCCTTGGGGAATCGGTACATCTAAACAATGCTTCTAAACTCGTCAAGGTTGATGGTTGAAATATGGTGATTAAATACTATACAAGCTGGAGACCTCTGGCCCCTAGCGACCTACTAACCCTCAGTGGGGTCAGGACGAGCAATGAACTTTTTAGCAACCTCGCCACTCCTAGAGGCCACTTCATCTATGAAATGCACCAGCTCCTTACTTCAAGCTGGAAAGTTAGAATCGTTAACACTTCCTACCTGGTGATCAGGATGTCTATGAGCTACAGACATCTATACAGAAGAAAGAATAGTTAAGTCGTTGCAAGTAGATCATACCTAAAAGCTAAAGCTTCTATCTGTTAGATAGGGAATTTCCTATGCAGCAGATCATACATGCCTTATATCACTGCATCTAAGACTCAAATCATCGAAAACATGGGGGGCTTGACCAATGAACCCATCAGGTCGCTTGTTGTGGGTGAAAATTAGTCTTGTAAAAGTTAGCCAAAGGCCCAGTGGAAGCCAAGTTCGTACTAGAGGACATTCAACTCACGAGGATAAGAGTGCGAGGTCCTGGCTCGCATGTTTGAAAATTGCTCTATTAAGTCCCAGCTCGCACATAATTCAAGCTCGCTCCACCAGCCTCAAGCATGACCTCGCTATTCAAAGAACAGTAGCAATCCTGCATCAGGGATCTCAGCTCGTAAGACAAAACGTCGCACTTGGTAAGGGTTTCATGAGAGGGAACTTGGTCCAGGAAAATGTAGTATTGGATGAGATTATGTCAGCTTATCATAACCAAGCAAACACTTGGGACCCATCCATAGAAAGTAACTTGCAGAAGCCAGATTACAGAAGATTATACTATCTTGTACTTTTAATATTTCATGTAATAGAATTACAACTTGTAATTATTGCATATAACCTCTGTTCCTCTATAAATAGGGAAGTCATTGTAAAAAGGGGAGAGGCGAAAGTAGCTAAGCAAAAGCTCTGTAAAATTTTCCTTCTAATTAATAAAATTTCACCATACACGTAGGGTCCGATATTACTCAGATTTAGCCAAACCACGTAAAAATGTTGCCTGCCATCATTCTTCTTCCTCTCTACTATTTTCATCTCTCATTCGGTCTATCAGAAAGCAGTTTGGCTCAGAACCAAATTCCACCGTCAACATTTTATTGCTAAAGGAAGGGCCCATCTGTTTTCTGAATCCTTTTCCTATCCAATTGCAATGACAAGAGGAAGGGTTACCAGGAGTTTTAACACTCTGATTATTCAGCCAGAAGAAGTTTCTACCATCGAAGCTCATCCTCGGCCTACCACTACCCTTGAAATTGAAGAAGTGCAAATGCCTCATCAATCATTGCTAGTGCTTGAGAACATGGTACGAGAGTTGGCTGAAACTGTTAAAGTGCTAGCAGAAGCACAAGCCCAAGGTGCTTGAAC
Organism: Saraca asoca; assembly: GCA_026873985.1. Lineage (NCBI taxonomy): Eukaryota > Viridiplantae > Streptophyta > Magnoliopsida > Fabales > Fabaceae > Saraca > Saraca asoca. The sequence continues at coordinate 3,177 of JANHAO010014956.1, forward strand.
ACAAGAAGAAATCATTATGCAGCTTGGACAGTTACATAAGGAAGCCTAAAAAGGGAATCATGAAAACCACCACGATCAATGAACTGGGGGCTCGCAACAAGCTGAGAGCTCTGGCGCCAGTTCGAAGCTCAGGTTCCAATAATGAAGCAAGTCCTTCAAAGATTGAAACAGCTGGAGGAACGTCCCCAATCTCAGAATAATTAACCTTGTTATGAGGAAAGCTCGCCATTTTCTATGGAGATCAAAATGCAGCCCCTTCCGTAGAAACTTAAGATGCCCGTAATCTCACTGTACAATGGAAACAGTGACCTATGCGACCATCTAGATGTGTTCAATGTCTAGATGGATCTTCAAACAAATAACCTTCTAGTTAAGTGTTGCGTCTTCCCAGCCACATTGGGAGAGATCCCCCGAGCATGGTTTAGAAGCCTCCTAGCTTGTAGTGTCAATAGCTAGAAAGAGTATCAAAAGAAATTCATCGACTAGTATTAAGCATGGAAGCAGTAGCTCGCACCCTTCTGTCATCTCGTAATGATCTTTCAGCATAAGAACGAGTCACTGAAGGATTATCTTGCTAGGTTCAACTCTATAGAGAATCCCACGGAGGATGGTATCCTAACAGCAATCTTAGTGGGACTCCGCAAGGATGGAAAGTTATACAAAAGCCTTTACAAGTCCCCAGATCGAGATCTAGCTGAATTCTATGAGTGAGCTGCCAAGCAAATAAGATGGGAGGAAACCTTCGGTATGGAGGAGCCCAAGCAAAAGATGGGCACTTACGATCCTGTCTCGAGCAAGAAAAGAAGCAATGAGAGTCACAGTCATAACCCTAGCCCTCAGCTCTCAAAGAGAGTGAAACCTTAGTGACCTCAACCCCAAGGTCGCTATGAAAACTACAGTGTCCTATCTAACATGAAAGATAGGATTTTTGCCATAAAAAGGCATAGGGAAGACTTTAGGAAGCCCAAGCCCATAAGGGCTCCCACTAGGTCTAGAGACCTGAGTAGATTCTATGCTTATTACAATGAGGTTAGACACACCACCTCGGAGTGTTGGGTATTGAGAGATGCCATAGAAGATCTCATCAGAAGAGATCAGTTACAGGATTACATGGTGAGACCATCAGAATGACAAACTTAGTAGGCTCGTGAATTACCGATCAAGAGCTAGAGCCCTCCATTAGAACCATATTCTAATCCTTTAATGTTTTTCCTAAAGTTAATGATAATCTCGAGATCTTTGTATAGATTATCCAACAGAACATTGCATGAAAAGAGAGTTATTCCACATTGATTCAACATCATTCCCAGTCGATTAGCTATTTAGTGATGAGCCGTAATCTCACCATCATGTGGATACATCCAGGGGTGAGATGGTGTAAAGCCTACCCTGTTGATACATGCAAAGCAAGCCACATCCTATAAGTGGGAGCAAGAGAGTATAACCCCCAACCTGAGCAACGAGATTGCTGTCTTGCTGAGCAACAAGATTATTGTTTCACTGAGCAATAAGATTGCCACAAGACTGAGCAACAAGATTGCTAACAAGGATAAATTCTATAACGACCACTGAGCAACGAGATTGTTGTCTTGCTGAGAAATAAGATTGCTGCAAGACTGAGCAATAAGATTGTTGTGGTATAGATTATTAAATGTAATTAATATGTGATCTCATCTATTGAAGAGCTATCATCTCGCTGAGATGCAGAGGCATTATAAAACACTCGAAAAGCTCACACAGGCACAAGAATGCTATAAACTCATCATAACTCTCATACGAACAAGTACTCATAGCTCGCTGGCGAGATCTTTCTAAGCATAGCTTGCATGTGACCTGTCTGAATCTTACTTGTCATTAGTCAAGGCAACCGTATACTAAAATTCATCACACATAAAAGTTACAATCGATTAGCCATACAAGCATTTCATTAATTTGTGGCAATATACATTATCATCAGAAGTGGATGAAGACATCTAACATAACATTCAAGTATCATACAAAGAAGCTCATTCACTAAAGGCCTCGCTTAATGAGGTAAAATTTACATCAGGAGATCTAAGGTACAAAATCAAAAGCCAAGAAAGCCCAAAGCCATTGTTGAAAGCAGAAAGCCAGCAATCAAGAGACAAACTCCCACCAACTAGAAGACCAACATGCCTGACCATTCCTACTTATATCCCTCATAAGCCAGCGGTTCCTCCTGACCCAGACCCAGACCCAGAGCAATTCAAAAGAATGTCAGGAGTCTGGCGGGCAAGGCTGAAAATCACGATAAAGCCATGACTAAATAATCCAAGATCTACACAAAATCTCCCCCGTGGCTAGCATAAAGAGCTATCCATGGAAGCCATCTGTAGTAAGCTATCTACGCCTCAAAGCTCCATGTAGTAGGCCATGCATGCCTCAGTGCTTCACCGAAAGCCAAACTAGCAGAGGTATCTGGGGACTTGACTAGTAGTTCCATCGGCTCATGAAGAAGCAAGAAGAGCATCTCAAGCCTTATAAACTAACTTAGGTTCAGTGAATGACCCAACAGACAAAACACCACACTTGATCGAATGGTCCAAAGAAAGCTAGATTGCCATGCCAATGGCTAAAAAGCCAGGTCAAGAAAAGAAGTATGGTTGAGGCTAGATGAAGTGAAATATTGAAAGTCTGAGATGGCAAAATGGTAGGGCGAGGACTTTGACTAAATGGTGAAAGTTGCAACTCCCAATCCATGAAGCAAACTGAGAGTTAGGGACTTATGTTGTGGGGGAAAATTGGTCTCGTAAAAGTAGGTTGAAGGGCCAGCAGAAGCCAAGTTTACATTAGAGGACATCCAGCTCATTGAGGATGAGAGCGCGAGGTCTCGGCTCGTGTGTTCAACAAATTGCTGCACTAAGTCCTAGCTCGCCAAGTCCTAGCTTCCACATGATTCAAGCTCAGTCCACCAGCCTTAAGCCTAACCTCACTATTTGAAGAACAACAGTAATCCCACATCAGGGATCTCGACTCGTGAGACAAAGCATCTCACTTGGCAAGGGTTCTATGAGAAGGAACTTGGTCTAGGGAAATGGAGTATTGGATGAGATTATGTCAGCTCATCATAACCAAGCAAACACATGGGACCCATCCATAGAAAGCAGCCTACAGAAGCTGGATTATAGGAAATTATACTGTCTTGTACATTTAATATTTGATGTAACAAAATTACAACTTGTAATTATTGCATATAACCTCTCTTCCTCTATAAATAAGGAAGTCATTGGAAAGAGGGGAAAGATGGAAGTAGCTAAGCAAAAGCTCTGTAAAATTTTCCTTCTAATTAATAACATTTTATTGTGGACGTAGGATCTGATACCGCTCAGATTTAGTCGAACCACATCAAAATGTTGCTTGCCATCATTCTTCTTTCTCTCCACTATCTTCATCTCTCATTCAGTCTATCAGAAAGTAGTTTGGGATTCAAGAATCGATCTCAGTTGACTGGAGTTTAGTTCAGAACCAAATTCCATCGTTAACATTACTAAACCTAGGAAATAGGTAGGAAGCTAGATTTGACAATCTACAACCTTAAACTACAAGCATCTTATCAAGTAGATTGCATGCTAATGATGAAAGGTGCGCAAAAAAGCATACAACAAAACCAACCAAAAGGAAAAATTCCCTAATAACTAACAAGCACACACCACCGAACCAAGCAACAAGATATTAGAAACCCACAGAGTAAGGCATTCATGAAAAGTAGCAATTTAGGGCCAAAGATGTGTTGAGAAAACTTATTGTATCAATGGAACAAGATGAGTTCTGAAGAGAGAATGACAAGAAGATTGGTCTCTGGAAACCCAAATCCAAAGATCATTATTGCAAACTTGGTAAAGTAGAAAAGCAAAGAATGGCGGCAACTATTTGTGAGCTTAAGAGACAAGTAAGAAGCAAAGTGTCAGTTTTTAAAAGTAACAAGTGAGAGGGAAAAGGGTTTTTCTCACCTTATACAGCTCGAATGGCCTCACTATTTGATCTAGAGACTTATTAACTACCCTTGATCTAATGATCTAGTGAATAGCAAGGCTTAGTCATTGCCACACTTATGACTATGTGAAAATGCATGCATTAAATGTAGTAATGATGGAACAAAAATCCAAACGATGACATGGTAGATTGTAGTTGTTAGCTTTTACCAGCAAACTATAACTCCCAGTCCATATATTGCATTGAGAGTTGGGAGGCAAATGTTATGGGTATTTTTGAAACCATACAAATGGGCTGGTAAAAGCTTAATGGACAAGCCCGGCTAATAAAGGCCCAGCTCGACTAGGATTGAGGTCACTGGAGCAAGGCATAAGGTCATCAAATGCAAACTCATATCACTAGTCAACAAAAGTCAAAGTAGCAACCTCAAGTTGTTAAGGGCAAGGTCTAGCCTGCAGCTTGAAGCATTCTTTCCTAACCATCAATTTAGAGAAATCTATCCAATTACCTATTAAATAGAAATCCATTATTTACCGTTATGTAACTAATTGATTATTCATTTTCATTATGGAATTACATTGTAACACCCCGGCTACTATAAAAAGGGGTTGAAATCATTGTAAAGATAGACGAACAACAATATACTATTACTCTGCCAAAATATATAGAGAAATAAAATAACCGTGGACATAAGCATTGAGCTAGGCTGAACCACGTTAAAAACTCTTAGCGTCATCTTGTTCTTTCTTTCTCTTTCTCTATTTTGTGGCTTCACACTTTCCATTTGTAGTTTAGGGTTCTGGAATTAAGTTAACTAAATTCACATATCAACATAATCCAAGTGGGAGAATGTTAGAATTTTATTTAATTCATTCCCCAGTGGACTAACATATTTTAGGTTAATAGTAAAAATATGGATTATAACAATATAAGAATGCCAAAATTATGTTAATTTAGCCTATTTAAGTAATAATTAAGTTTGAGCTTTCATGACACTTAGACTTATGTGTTAATGTGGTGTAGGGCTTATTTTTATTGGGCCTATACCATGATGTGTGGATTGCCCTAATATTATTTTACTTTAGTAAAAGTGGTAAAGGTAAGTAAAGGATCCCTAACTCTAGTCTAGTCTGCTATTGCTACTAACTTCATTCTAGTAATTATTCTATTCTCTCTATGGCAGTTAGGTCATAGAACTAGCAAAATCCACACAGAGAACTGATCATCTAAATCAACGGGATTGATCAAAGTTGAATAGCATGTCTAAAGAGAAAGATCTGATTAGAAATTGAAGAGATCAGCAGATTGTTACTGAAGAGATCAAGAGATCAGAAGATGAGATTTATAAAATTATTGCTATGATGGATTTAGAAAATTCAGGTAACTAATTTAAATTACTCTCCTTCTATTTATCTCTTTTGATTCGTACAAATTTATACTTATAATATGATCAATTAATCTAATTAGATTATATATTTTCCTTCCATATTAATTATATATTTAAGACCTAAATATATGGAATAGAATGCTCTTAACTTCATGCATTCTATTTTTTTTCTTTTTCAAATAATTAAATCACATGGTGTTTAAGATGATCACATAGTATATTAAGTTAAAGTTGCTAAAAGTTCAAAAATGTTTGGTTGGACTAGTGTCAGAATAAAAAATTAATTTGTTATTGAGTATTTGATTCATCTGTAGTGAAATCTGTTACTGTTATTTAACTTTAATGAACTTCCCAAATGTTGTCCACTAAAAACAAAAAATAGTCATATTTGTTTGCTTTTTCCTCCCACCATCTCAACCAATCACCACCTATTATCTATCACCTTCCACCATTAACCACTGACTATTACTACTATAACCATTAATCACTACACACCACCATCTTTTGCCAATGACCACCCACCACCATCTGCCATTTATTATTGGTGACCATCGTCTACTACCACCTACAATTATTGACCATTGTCCACTATTATCTTTTACCATTTATAATTGCCCACCACTACTGTTACTGTTGACTACTATTCATCATCATTTATCATCATTAATTATCGTCCACCATCATCTATCACTGTTGACAATCGCCTATACCACTATTGCCTACTACCATCTACTATTGGTGATTATTGTCTACCATCACTATTATGGGTGATTTTAGGATAGTGCAAAATGCGTTGGCCAAGGCCTAATAAAGGACTACCCTAATCGGGGGAGGCCCAAAGCCGGGGATCACATAATAAGAGTGCCAGATAGCTATTCACATACTTAGAGCCCTAGACGAGGTCGAAGTAGTGACCTCAAGCTTGCTAAACGACGAGCCCCGATTCACTAAGACAAGCAAGTTTTCATCCATCTCCTAGAAGACATGTTCTAGTTAAGCCAGAAGGTAGGTCCATCTCGTGTAGCATACAGATCACATAGCATGAACTCAAGTTGCTAGAGCGGGATACCCTCGAAGCTTAGATGCTGAACACTTAAGCCAAATCAGCGGTCAGAGGCACATTCTCCCAATTGATGGATTAGTCCTGAAACTTATGCATCAGCCTCTTATAGGCCAACAGAGAGCTGCCTAGCATTAATTGACCACAGTAGCTGATATGATAGATTTACAAATTATAAATTTACTTTTGTAACCCCCTCTATCTCTATAAATAGGGGGGATCATTATAACATAGATGGAGTGATATATATGCAGAAACTCTGCAAGAATAGTGAGAGAACACTGTAACTCTGTCTGACTGAATAGAGAAACCACCGTTTATAGCAAATAAAATCATTGTGGACGTAAGGCCAAATTGGCTTTAGCTAAACCACATTAAAAGCTCCGGTGTTCATTATTCTTCCTTCCTTTTTTTTTTTGTTTTCTTATTTCTATTTGCATTTCTCTACTTGCAACTTGGGGATTTCAAGGACTGTCTCCATTAACTAAGATTTAGGTCCACAGAACTAAATTTTACTGTTAACATTTTGGTGCTAGAAGGAGGGCTCTAACTGTATCTTCTCTTTTTGATTCATTACTGGGCTACAATGGTAAGAGGAAGAACCATTAAGAGCACTGGTGTCACCATCGGCTAACTAGATGGTCCTATAGAATAGCAAGGGTTAACACTGGGGGCTCTACCCTCCCCACTACGGGCACCTCTATCGCCCCTGTAGTGGACGTTGTTGCTGATATGGCACCAACAACTCCTCATCAACTTGCCGTTCCTAAGAATGACAGAGTTCAAGCATGGCATCAGCGTTAGAAGGCACTTGAAAACATAGTGAAAGAGTTGGCCAATGTGATTAGGGCATTAGCTCATGCACAGGCCCAAGGCATGTAGAAACAAGTTAAAGCTATAGCACTCGGAGGGGGACCCTGGCAGCCAGGAGCACAGCAGGAGAAACCCTTCAGAGTGGAGCATCACAAAGTCGAGTCTATTCACTCACACAATTCACAGTTGAGGATGGAGACCCTACAAGTCCGTAAGAGTAATGATGGAAGCCATCAATGACATGAGAAGTGACGAGGGGAAAGCTCAAGCCAGGTTATACGTAAGGTCTCAGATCATGACTGCATTCCTATGGTCGAGAGGATTCAGAGAATCATCAATCCTCCAGCCATCGACCTGACACTCATGACCCTATGATTGAAGAGTTACTACAGAAGGTGTAGTAACTCAAAAAATTGACCGCAGTCTGGGGCCTACAAGTTCATTATGAGGAAAAGACTCCATTCACTAAGGAGATCCAAATGGAACCTCTTCCTCACAGATTTAAGATCCCCTGCATCCCACCATACAATAAGGTAGTGACCCATATGACCACTTGGATGCATTCAATACCTAGATGGATCTTCAAACAACTAACCCGCTGGTTAAATGTCGCGTCTTCTTGACAACCCTCGGGGAAGTACCACGGGCGTGGTTCAGGAATCTTCCAACTCGTATTGAGGAGACAGCTTACATCGACTTGTCATCTTGCAATAGTTTTTCAATAGAAAGATTAGTTGCTTAAAGATTACATCATTAAGTTCAGACATGAAGTCAATAATATAAAAAATCCTTTAGATGAGATCATTCTTACCACGATATCAATTAGGCTTTGCAAGGATAGGAAGCTTTTCGAAGAGATATACAAGTCCCCAATAAAGGACCTGGGTGAATTCTATAAGCGAGCCATCAAGGAAATTAGGTGGGAAGAAGCCTTCGATCCAAAAAAGTTAGATTAAGGGAATGAAAAAGATGGCTATAATAGGAATAAAAGGGGTAATGACAAGAGCGAGGAGGAGTCCTAGAATGACAACCTCCATAACCAAGGTGCCAAAAGGGCAAGGAATGAGTGACCTCGACCCGAAGGTCGCCATGAAAGTTACAGCATCCTGTCAGACTCTCAGGACAGGACATTTGCAACAACAATAGATAAGGAGGACTTCGAAAAGCCGAATCATTCAAAAGTTCCCAATAAGTTCAAAAATAAAAACAAATTTTGTCCATACCATGATGAAATTGGGCATAACACCTTGGAATGTTGGGAACTAAGAGATGCGATTGAAGACCTGATCAAGAGAGGTTGCTTACAAGACTATGCGGTGCAATCCCCTGGACAGCAACCTCAATAGACCCAGTGACCACCACAATAATGGCCTTAGTGCCTCTAAATCCTCTATCTCTTTAATATGTCATTCAAATGTAAATGAAAATTTCAAATTTTCCTTTAAATCCTAATAATGAGTGATTTCTGAATGAATTTTCAAGAAAAATTCAAGATCAACCTCAAATCTGGCGATCTAGCTCTATGAATTATTTATCCTGAAGCTCATAATGTTAAAAGTTGAATTCACCACTAAAATATAAATGGGGCTGAGGTCCCCAAGCTTGGAATATTGGGGACGAAAATGCCCATTCCCTGGCATGAGATCGCCACCCTATGCATGCATATGACTAGTTCTTAGATGCCATGTGAGCGACTAATCGCCAATACCATGCCAGCTAAGGCATATTTTTTGGAGGTCCATCCTGACAAATATACATTATCTTACTTGACAAATATACATTATTATAGGTAACTTGGTAAATATACATTGTCATGCTCGGTAAATATACATTGTCATGGCGAGCCAGCTAAACCGTAACTCTCATGCAGTTAACAAATTAAGATGCTACCCTTTAAGCAAAGCTAGCCTGACAAATATACATTATCTTGCTTGGTAAATATACATTACCACGATCAACCTAGTAAATATACATTATCTTACTTGGTAAATATACATTGTCATGGTGTATTGGCTAAGGCATAGCTTACATCACCAAATGACGAATATACATTGCCTTGCTTGATAAATATACATTATTGAAGTCGACCGATAAATATACATTATCAGGCTTGGCAAATATACATCATCGTGGAAGATTGCCTTCATGTGAATTGCTCGACGCACTAGTATCACGCCAAGTTTGGCACAAGATTAACAGTGCACGTCCCAAGCCTAGCACAGGACCGCTAACATCACACCAAGTTTGGCACAGGATCACTAGCATTATCTTTAACCAGGCACAAGATCGCCAATTCTCTTTCTCAGACAACAAGGATTACTAAGGCATAGCTTTCATATGGCCTATTGCTCATAGTTCTCATGCAATCTATTACTCACAACTCTCATGTGACCTATTGCTTGCAGCTCTCATACGGCCTATTGCTCATAGCCTTCATGCAACTTCATGATAATTGAGATGCCCTAATGAGACTTATTGGTCACTTAGCGAGGCACATATCTTTTAATATGATTAACTGACTCAAATTTATTAATGCAAGTCTTCTCTTTATAGTTATTATCTAAGGTTGATTGACTTGCTAAACATTCATTTTACCTAACAATTATTGAGTTGTGGTTCGTAGGGAACTATCTATGATGGCCTACATATCATTCTCCATAAAGCATTAGATATGGTCTTGTTGACGATGGCATTTGGTTCTGACCCAAACTCCAACCAACGGAGATGAATTCTTAGACCCAAGGCTGTCTTTTGAATCACAAGGATGGAGGGAGAGGGAGAAGGATAGAGTAGGATAGTATTTTAACGTGGTTCGGCTAAATCCAAGCGGTACCAGACCCTTTATCCATAGTGAAGCTTTTATTCTATTGAAAAATGTTTACAGAGTTTTTTTTGCTTATTCATTTTTTTGGGCCTCCTTTCTTCTAACAATAATTTTCTATTTATAGAGGAATGAGGGATTACATGTAATAATTACAAGCTATAGTTCGGTTATATCAAGAAATAAATGTAGAAGATAGCAAAATTCCTATGATTCAACTATTGTAGGCTACTTTCTGCAGGGTGGGCCCCTCTTATCATTTATGAGTTAGTATAAGTCTTGTCCAACACTCAGCCTCACTGAGTTCTTGGTTGGGTGAGATACTTGTCCTCTTTGAGTAGAGGTTCTTAGCTCGGGGGTGCTATTGTTGCTCACATAGTGAGCTCAAGACTGCTTCTTAGTAAGGTGAGCTTGAAAAGGATGGTCAGTCATTTGGCGAGGTGAGCTTCTCATGTTCTTGCTACATTTCCTTCTAGCGATATGCGAGGTAGTGCCCACTAGGTGTCTTCAGCGAGCTAGGCAACCTAGCGTCTGCTGGGCTCTTATTGACTTGTTCTTTAAAGTCATTTTTTACCCATAATATAAGCCCCCCAACTCTCAGTTAGCTTTGTGGACTGGAAATTGTGATTTTTCTGAGGCTCTATCCATATTCTTAGTCAAAGTTTTGCCTAGCTGAATTGTCATTTTAGATTTCTTTTCTATCTTTTCATTCTGCTTCGGACCATGCTTTTTTCTGTTCATAATTTCTGGCCATTGGCGTGGCACTTTTGCTTGCTTTGGTCCATTCAATTAAGATCAGCCAAATATCTTTTGGACCCTTTGGGGGATCGAGTTAGTCTTTTTATACCTTAGGGGTCTTCTCCCTTTTTCATAGGAGAGTTTAATAGGGAAGTTAATTAAGCCCCCCATGTTTTTAGTAGCTTAGCTTCCGATGAAGCTTTTTGAGGTATGGATGGCCTGTTGCAAAATGTTTGGAGGTACGGATGGCCTGTTGCACGTGACTCACCTGCAGGATTTATCTTGGTGGATTCTTGGAGAGTCTTATGTTGATTTTGGCTTATCTCCTCTAGGTCCTTCTATAGAATCCAACTCTACCAGCCAAACCCTTGGTGTCTTTTTGAATTTCATGGGGTTTGGTCCAGGAGGAACTGCTAGAGGGGGATGGGAATATTGGGTTTGTTCGATCATCAAATCAAAAAATTAAAATTTTTTCAAAAAACCTAACTGAGCAAACTGCCCAGGATCTTCGATGGTTTTTGTTGTTCCATCAACATAAATCCTAAATGGAAGAGTCAACCAACCTTTAGCCGAGCTCAGTTTCAGATGAAGGCTCGAAATGCACCAAAACTTCAGTCCACGCGTCTCGACCTCTACTAATTGGTCATGTCGGAAAACCATCCGATATGGCCTCAACCCTTGAGGTCCTAATCCCAATCCATGTGCTAGCTGGAGGAAAGGATCGAGTTTCACAAATCGATCTGAGACCACGGCTGAAACACTAGCAGAGCTCAGTTTTTGCCCTAATTTCCCTTTCTCTCTTCTGCATTCAAAACACAGCCATTGCAAGGGGAAATGGGCAAACCAAACCATATGTCGTTTGGCCAGGAGGCTGAAGTAAAAAATGACGTGTCATTTTGACCCCACTGAAAAACTATTTTTCAGTCATTCCAATTTCTACCAATTGCAGTTTAGTCCCTGAATATCCAATATATCCAAATTATGACCATAACTCGTTTTCCCTTTTGTGTGTGACCCGGTAGGCCCCCAAAATATTGGTAAAAGTCCAAAATACCCTTCAAATCATTTAAAGGCATATAAAATTAATCTAATTAATTTTAATTAATAATTAATT
>JANHAO010014957.1:0-15052 GCA_026873985.1 Saraca asoca
ATTATGCAATATGCAATTAATTCAAAATTAATTTAGCATCAATTGTTGTTACTTTAAACAATTTAAATTAATTGTTGAACTTTTGACTCAAATTTAATTAAATTTAATTTGGCATAAAATAATTTTTTAGAAACTTTTCCTAAAATAATTTGGGCTAAAATATTAATATATCAAATATATTAAAAATTAACCCTTTTTCAAAAATAAAAATCCAATTTTTTTTTCTGACAAGGGACATAGAGGTCATTTTTGAAAAAGTTCAGGGGCACGTTGGGAATATTGAAAAAGTGCAGGGGGCAAAAACGGAACGGGCCGGGCCAAACTAATCGAGTGGGCCAGGATGCACCCGAACCAGGGCCTGGTATGGACTAATCCCAGACGACTCATCAGTTTCTACAACTCTTCCAGATTCCGATTGGCTCCGATTGCCGATTTCTAGAAATCCTGAGTTTTCTGGTGAGTTCACAACTCCCGGCCAGTTTTCCAGATTCCAGCAAACAACCCCAGTTTTTCGGCGAGGTGGCAAAACTCGTTTTCAGCTCATTTCATGCCAAATTAAAGCTTCCAAACCATTCAAAAACCATCCATGAACCAAAATTCAACAAAATCAACAACAAATTTAGCTCAAAACCAAGATTTTCACAAAATCAAAATCGGCCCAAAAAACTCATTTTCACTATGTATCATATACATGTCAAATTTGAGCATATTATCACATAATCAAGCTCAAAGGCAACATAAAAATCAAAGAACCAACAAGAGGCTCTGATACCACTGCTGGGTTTGTGTGATGCCAAAAAATTCAAAATTTTTCAAAACTCGATTGGACCGAAGAAATCCACCTAGGATCATGTTAGTTTTGGACAAGTAAAGCTTCATAAGCTTACAAGGAAGCTCTACTAACCTTTAAAAGAGCTGCAACATAGCGGAAGGAGGCCGGAGAGCTTGCCACCAATCCAGTCCAAGTGTCTCAATCCTGTCGGTGATCCTGCATATTCAGATGCAACTCACTTACATCTCAGCCTATGGGGTCAGCTGCTCATCAAATGAGAAATACCACATCATCTAGTCTCAACCTATCTTAATAATGCCCAGTTATTAAATTTAGCTTGTCTAAGGTTATAAGGGTTGTAAAAGGAGCAAGCATTTCTCAAATTCATGAAGAAACATTGTCAAAGACTTGGCCAAAGGGTAGCAAGAGATTGGAGCAGATCTTAGACAAAGGTGCAAGAACTTTGCAATTGAGGGAATGTTATTGGTGCATTAGGTGCATATGTGTGTATAAGTCACTGAATTTATTGTACAATAGGGACATTGGTTATGCATTCATTCATAGAAGCATTTAAGGGAATGAAAATGACTCAAGAGGATAAGTGAATTGATAGCCTATCTAACAGAAGGAGCCCCAAGAGAAGCTTTGGTTTTACCAGAGGATTTGGACATATATCTAGAAGGAAAAATTAACAATCAATGGAGCTAGAGGGCAAAGCATTAGTTGTGCAAGAGTGCATGGCCACACCATAACCAGAGGGTTGAAATATCTAGAGGGATATCAGAATTGACGACTTATCTAATAGGAGGAAGCCCCGGTCTTCTGCAAAAAGCTTGACCACATCTATAAGGGACATATGAGCAATCAATAGAGTCTAGAGGACAAAGCCACAATCATGCTTGAAAGCGTGACCACAACAAGCAGTTAACACATCTTACAGGGATGACATATCTTTTCTAATGTGTTGAGTAGACTAATCTTATTAGAGAAGTCCAAAATTGTGTCAAAGGGCTAAAATATCTAGAGGGATGCAATGAGTAGGCGAATCTAGTGGGAGGAGTCCAAGATTATGTTGAAGGGCATGATCACATTTAGGTCAAGGTGGCCTAAAGAGATCTTTGAGATGCTAGAGAGCTAGTGCATCATAGTCGTGAAACAAACTTTATGGAAATAACCTTGAAGCTCACAATTATTGTTGCACAAGCATGTGGCACTCGAGTTAGAGTGATGAACTACTCTATGCTCAACCCTTTTTTGAGCAAAAGTGGGAGAGCCATTAAAGGATGTGCTCGTAGTAGGTTATGGTGGCCTAAACATCAAAGGATGTCAAATGAGAGGTGCTGGAAGGCACCAATCTTCACAAGAATGGTTGTGAGGCCACAAAACAAGACTGTATCAACTCTAGAATGCCTACATTAGAGAGCACAAACTTAGGAGAGGTCATAAGGACCATGGTGCTAGAGAAACATCAACTTTCAAAGGGTTGTGATGGTCGAGTTGTCAAAGGGTATCAACTCAGAAAGGGTTAAAGGATCTGCTTGAAGGGCATATTGAAGTGCGAGGGATTGATGAACCCTATGTAGGTCCCAAAAAATATATGATAATAAAAATAAAAATGATCTTGCCCTTTTTTACGTTAGTAAAATTTATATGCTCTCTTTAAAATAAATTGGATTCTGATTTGATTTGTAAAAGCAAAAGTCTTTAATATTGCCTTTGAATTAGAATTAGGAAGCTAATAGGATCATAATTGGAATAACTGATTAGATTGATATAGATTTGAGAATCAATTAGACAAACAAATCAGTTCATATGAGAATATAGTTGAAACAGTTTGTTTAGTAGTTAAATAGAATTTCCAATACAGTAGAATTATGACAGTGCAATGAGAATAAATTGCAGAATAATAAAGAATTGTAAAGAACAATAAAGACACTGTAATTCTTAAAGTGATTCAACTTTAACTAAACCCGCAATTAAAGTCTACATTCACTGGATCAATCCTTAACTGGATGACCTTTTTTATTGCCAATAACAAGAATTTAACTGGGCTCCTAAACAGCTAGTTCATACAACATGATTTACATGGGGCTTTTGCTAAACCTATTACACAAGAATTAGCTGGGCTCTTGCTAACCACGATACAACAATTATTTTATCTTATACAGACTATGATTAACCTTATAACATAGAGATATTCAAAGAATTCAATACACCTTCAACTAGCTATAATCAACCTTATAATTAAAGAATATGCAAAGGAAAAATCAACCTCTTCCTTCATATCTCCAATTTCTATTAACCTAGTGTTGACGGTGAAATTTGATTATGTCAAATCTCATTCCACCTGTGTAGTTCTTTTATCCCCAAATTGTTCTTTGATGGATGAAATAGGAGATGAAGAAGATGGCAGAGAGGAAGAATAGCAATGACATGCAATATTTGTAACATGGTTTAGCTAAAACCAGGCAGTACTAGCCCCTATGTCCATGGTAGCTTTTATTAATCTGAAGTGAATCTATAGAGTTTCAGTATACATGCCTCAGCCTATTCTACAAGGATCCTTCTCCTTCTATTTATAGAAGGTGAGAGGTTTCAATTGTAATTTTACATGCAGTAAATACATTATATCAAGCATTAAATATACAAGATAGTATACACCCTGCAATTTGGCTCTTACAGATTGCTTTCTGCATATAGGCCCTTCCTATCTCGCTGAGCTTTTGTCCAGGCCATGTATTCATCTTTACAAGTTAAAGTGCTTAGCTTAGGGTTGCTGCTAGCCTTCATTTAGCGAGACTGATCTCACTCTTGTCGAAGTGAGCTTTAGTGGGGCAACTTGCTTCTTGATGAGCTGCCTCTATCTTCTGGCTTCATTTACATCCCCGACCTTACGATTAGCTAGGTAGTGCAATCTTATCAAGTTAAGGTTCGTTAACTGGTTTTGAGTTTCCACTAGGCTTTTGCTTATCTCTTATGTGAGACTAGATTTTACCCATAATATAAGCCCCCTAACTCTCAATTCACTTTGCAAACTAGGAGTTATAATTTTCCTAGGGCATTGTTTGCAGTTTCAGTCAAAGTCTTTGCATTCAAACTATTGTATTGTCTTTTTTGTCTTTCAAACTTACATTTCATCTGCTCTACACCATACCTCTTATTATGGGTAATTTATAGTCATTAGCATGGTATCTCATTTTCTTTAGACCATTCAATCTAGAATAGCCAATTATCCTTTGGGTCCTTCACTGAACTTGGGCTAGTTTATAAAGCCTAAGAAACTCTTCTTGCTTCTTCATGGAATGGCCTAATGGAAGTTTTGTGAAGCCCCATATGTTTCGGGTAGTTTGGCTTCTAGTAAAGCTCTTTGAGGCATGTATGGTATGTTATAGAAGGTTTGGAGGCATGAATGGCATGTTGAATGTGACTTCCCTACATAACTTTTCTTGTTGTCTCTGGGAAGTCTTGTGTAGATCTTGGATTATCTCCTTATGGTTTTGCCATGAGATTCAGTCTTGGTAGCTAGACTCCTATGCGCTTTTTGAGTTACTCTAGGTGGGAGTTAGGAAAGGAGCCATCAGCTGAGGGGGGATATGAGAAGAAAAAGATCGAGGAGTAGTCATGCCCATTGATTCTCTAGCTAGTCAGAGTTTGTCTCTCGGGGGTTGGCTCTCTTCTTCTTTGTGGAAGCAATAGTTGTAGGCTTTATGCTTTTATTTCTGTATTTCCCATCTCCTAATGTAATTTTACCTCATTAAATGTGGCCTTGTAATGAATGGGCTTTCTTTGTAACTTTTGAGCATTGTATTGAATGCTTTGTATATTGCTGATTGTAATATGCATTCTTGCAAATTAATGAAATACTTATCTAACCAATCGATCATGTCCTTAGTAATGAATTTTGGCATCTGTTTGCTTTGATTGATGATGAGTAATGTCTAGGCAGGACGCATGCAAGTTGTGCCTAGAGAAGGGGGATCGCATGCGAGCTGCGATCAATTTGTCACATGAGAGCTGTGATGGATCCATTTTAACACTTTTTCACTTAAATGAGCTCAGGGCTCTTTATTGAATTTTGAGTGTGTAATAGTGCCTCTCGAGTGTTTAATAGTGTCTCCACACCTCAATGAGCTCTTGACTATGCTAGATTTTGAGTGTTTAATAGTGCCTCTGCACCTCAGCGAGCTCTTGGCTCTTTACCGGATTCTGAGTCTTTAATAGTGCCTCTGCACCTCAGTGAGCTCATGGCTACGCTGGATTTTGATATCAATATAGAATAATTTTTCTTTTTAGGCAGCATTTTGCTAGGGATATTTAGACAAATCTGAAATACTTTCATTAACTTCAGTATGATATTACAGGATCAAAATATGGTTCTAATGGATGACTCTTGCTCTTAGTTAGCGGTACCATATAATCCTATAATTGACCTCTCCTGATGAGATCTTCTATGGTGTCCTTTAATGCCTAACATGCCGAAGTATTGTGCCCAATCTCATTGTGGTAGGCACAGAATTTATCTTTATTGCTCCTGAATTTGCCAGGAGTCAAGAGGGGCTTGGGCTTTCCAAAGTTTTCCCTATCTCATTCTATCGCAAAGATCCTATCTTGCGTATCAGATAGAATACTATAGGTTTCATAGCAACCATGAGGCTGGGGTTGCTCGGTCCTAGCCTTCTTTGCACACCAAATATTGGGGCCATAATTTTGGTTCTCCTTACTCCTCTTTTTACTCTAAGGGGCACAGACCATTTAACCGTTGTGCCTGAGCTCCTCTGTGCCAAAGATTTCCTGCCACTTAATTTGTTAGTAGCTCATTCATAGAATTCAATGAGATCTCGAGCCGAGGACTTGTAAAGTCTTTTGTATAACTTTCCATCCTTATAGAGCCCAGCTGAGATTATTGTTAAGATGCTCTCCTCCAAGTGATTTTCTATAGAGTTGGCTTTATGCCTGTATCTGGCTACATAATCCTTCAGTGATTCATTCTTATCTTGAAAGATCATTACGAGATGGTAGGGAGGCATGAGCTGCCTCTTCAATGCCCTGTACTAGTTGGCAAATTTCTTTCGGCATTCTTCCCAGCTATTGACACTACGAGTCGGGAGGCTTCTAAACCATACTCAAGGTATGCCTTCTAATGTAGTTAGGAAGACATGGAATTTGATCAAAGGGTCAGTTGTTTAAAGATCCATTTGGACATTGAGCACATCCAGATGGTCACATGGATCGCTGTTTCCATCATACAGCAGGGTCATGGGCACTTTAAGTTTCTATGGAAAGGGCTACAATTTGATCTCTATAGAGAATGGCAAGCTCTTTTCATGACAAGGTTAGTTGTTCTGAGACTAGGGGCGCTCCTCCAACTGTTTTAGCCTTTGGAGAACTTCATTACTGGGTCCTGCATTTTGGATCATGGGCTAAAGCTTTCAGCTTGTTGCGAGCCTCCAGACCACTGACCATCATGATTCTCGTGAGTCTCCTTCCAAGCTTCTTCATGCAGCTATTTGAGTTGCACCACGATCTCCTCTTGCCTCTGTGCACCCTAGGCTTGCACCTGTGCTAGCGCTTTGATAGTTTCAGCCAACTCTCTTACCATGTTCTCAAGTGTTGTCTGGGGTTGGCGAGATGTCTGTGCCTTTTTAGTTCCAAGGGCAGCAGTATACTAACAGTGAGGTTCGGTAGTGGGAGTGTTTGCTAGCTAAACGACTAAAATGCTTAAGCTTCTGATGATTCTTCCTCTCACCATTGTAGGTGATCAGAAAAGTAATTCAAAAAATAAATGAGGCCCCTCCTTCTAGTGCCAAAATGTTGACGATGAAATCTAGTTCTGCCAAATCTCAGTCAACCTATGTAGTTCTTTTATCCCTAAACTTGTCTCTGGTGAATGAAATGGGAGATGAAGATGACGATGAAGTTGGCAGAGAGGAAGAACAACAATGACATGCAATATTTTTAATGTAGTTTAGCTAAAACTAGGCAGTATTGGCCCCTACATCCACGGTAGCTTTTATTAATCTAAAGTGAATTTTACAACATTTTAGTATGCATGCCTCAACCTGATCTACAAGGATCTTTCCCCTTCTATTTATAGAATGCAGAAGGTTACAATTATAATTTTACATGCAATAAATACATTACATCAAGCATTAAATATACAAGACAGTATACATCTTGCAATTCGACTCTTGCAGATTACTTTCTACAGGTGGGCCCCTCTTGTCTGCTTTGGCTAAGAGTCGACGTAAGCTTGTTTGGTGCTCTATCTCACTGAGTTTTCTCTATCTCGTTGAGCTTTTGGCCAGGTCATGTATCCATCTTTGCCAATTAAAGTGCTTGGCTCGGGGTCACTGCTAGCCTTCGTTTAGTGAGACTAACCTCACTCTTGGCGAGGTGAGCTTTAGCGGGAAACTCGCTTCTTGATGAGTTGCATCTATCTTCTAGCTTCGTTTGCATCCCTGACCTCACGATTAGCAAGATGGAGCAATCTTAGCGAGTTGAGCTTCTTTAACTGATTTTCAGTTTCCCTTGGGCTTTTGCTTATCTCTTATGTGAGACTGGATTTTACCCATAACCTCTAGAAATTATGAAATTAAACCAAGAAACAAGGTAAGTAATACAACATCAAATTTGAGATGGATATCTCAAATATCTAGTGTGAATTCTCTTCAGTTCTGATTCAAGATCCTTGAATTGATAGATCTAATGAGGTAGATGATAAATCTTGTTTAGTTCTTATGTATCTATGTTTTCACACTTGAAGAAATGAAGAAATATGAAAATTGAATAAGTTTGAAATAAGATTAAGCGTATTTATAGTTGTTGTATCTAACTTTCAAAAAATAACTAGCTTTCTGTCCTTGAAAATCGATTTGTAATGATTATCAACTAATGAATTGATTTGTGAATTGATTCACTCATGAATATCATAATGAATGTTCATGACTGAATCAATACATGAATCTAATCAGAGTATATTGTAAAAGGTCTTCAATCGATTACCTAATTGATTCAGGTAAAAATCCTAACCTTCGATAAAAAAATATTTTCCAAAATTTTTCTTCATAAATTAATTACTGAATTTGTTCGAGTACATTTTTACAAGATCTTAAGTATGAATCAATTCAAATAGTATACAATGATTTTTATAAAACTTACACTTTGTAAAAGATCATTTGAAAACATTATTTGAAAACTATTTGATTTTAGTTCACTTCAAGTGGTTTATTTCTACCTTAATATATCAGTTTTAATAAGCTTGCTTGAATCAAAATTTAATTGAGTTTACTTATAAAAGATCTTATTAAAAATAAAATAATTCCTAAATCTATTTGTAGATCTTTTGAATCTTATAGACTATGACCCTACAAAACAAATAACAAACACTAAAAAATATTGTCAAACTTAAATTGTTTTCAACATTAAAATCAAGGAAATTAAGGTAGTAAAGTAATCAAATTAGTAAAGCTATCATTGTCATACTTTGCTAACAATATTTAGAAATGCTAACAATTTTTAGCTATACTAAAAAATGCTATCAATCTCTTTAGCTAGGCTAATAAGGCTAACACCCAATGCAAGCAACCTTGGAACCAACGGATTAGTCTTCTGTCTCACATTGTTGTATGAGACATTAGATGTGGGGCATCTCTGGTAGTGGAGTCCTAAGCACTAAGTGTGCACACAAGCTATAGAGGTAGCAAACCGAGAGCTATAAAGGAAGCGAGCCGAATCAAGAGCTACAAAGGTAGCTAGTTAAATTAAAAGTTACAAAGGTAGCAAGTTAGATCAAGAGCTAGAAAGGTAGCAAGATTAACTAAGAGCTATAGAGTTAGTGAGCCAAATCGAGAGCTATAATGATAGTGAGTTAAACCGAGAGCTATAGAGGTAACAAGTCAAATTAAGAACTATGTGGGGATAATGTGCATGCAAGCTGTAGAGGTATTGAGGCAAGCACAAGTTGCAAAGGCAATAACCTAAATGCTTTAGAGGAAGCTCACCCCAAAGACTGCGAGGTAGCAAAGTTCTCAAATTTTGAAGGAAGCTCATCAAATTCTATAAAGGCGGTAAAATTTCTATAGAACTAGCTTAATGAGACAAGCTAAAAGGAAGTTGAGGGAGGAGCTGATGGGCAATAGATTGAAAACTATCCTGATGCTTTGTTAGGTTAAGGGTGCAATCTTTTGGAAAGTTCTCAAGTGATGTTAGATCAAAGAGACAAGCTAAGGGTGGTTAAAGGAGTATCTCAGAGGATCTAGCTAAAGAACCTCATTAAGAGTTTGAGGGAGTAGCTTGAGAGTAGCAAGTTGAAGACCTTCATGAGAGATGTGTCAAATTGAAACTTCAATAAGGATATTAACATTCTTTAAGTGGGGGAGAATGTCACAAATTTGTGTTGTGAATGATTTGAAAAGGCAAACGTGCTCAATTTAACACAAAACTTTGTGGAAAAATCATGTATTGTATAGAAGCTTTGTTGTTCAAATTTGGAAGCAACCTAACTTATGTACTATTTCTCTGATTTTTCCCTATTTCAAGGAATTTTTATAATTTTGGTGGGATTTGCTTAGTTAATACGAGTTGGAAAGCACATGGCTGCGTTCCTTGTATTTTTATCTTCGTGTCCATATAAAATGGCACAAAATCTCAACCTAGAGCTATGAGAAAAGGCCTTATGTCAACTCACAAAAAGTACGTATACTCCTGCCATTTGGCCTTTAGTTTAAAATGCTCTTTAGGGAAGAAGTGTCAATAGCTTTTCGAAGCCTTGGTTGGGGCACCTTAGGGCCTTGTCGGGTGTTCGTTTGGTGCTCGTTAGCACTTAGTCTAGGGATATAAAGGAGTGTGTTAGCTTGAAGTCTCCCTTACATACTCTAATCTATGTAATGAGGTATATATCAATAAAATGGAATTGTTCCTATCCTTATTCGATTTTCCCTTTATTTTTACCTGTTGTGCATTAGAGGCAACTGATGTGGGGTGCTCTTGAGACTCAGTTGTTCGGTAGCTTCGACTTACTTGCTTATGTTGCCTTTGGACATGTTCTGCATATTCCCCATTGCCCTGTAAATCTATCCAAGTGTGGGTCAGGTTGTTGGAAGCCTAGCATATTGGCCAATAGTAGCAAAATGAGTCGCATGATTTCGATTAGAGAGCTACCAACCTGTGATACTAAGAGCCTATCAAGAGCAACTGAAAGGCTTCAACTTGCACACTCAAATGTTGGTGGCCCAAAGAGTGTTGCCTCCTTGAGTGGCAATAGGTACTTCTTACTCTTCATATATGACTTCTGTGTGTCTTTCTTAAAGCACAAATCAGAGGTGCTTTCAGAGTTCATGATGTATAAGACAAATTATATATTATAAGCACTCAAGTTAAATAATGGAATTGAGTATGTTTCAAGAGAGTTCAAGGCCTTTTATGACAATGAAGGTAGCCTTCATTAGTTAACATAGTTCCATATATTCCTGTTGACGTCGGATTTTGGTTATACTTCAAACTCCGGCCAACAGGGGCGATTCTTATGGGATCTCAAGCCTGTATCTAGTTCAAGCCTAACAGAGTAGGAGAATAAACAAGGATAAAAGGAAGAGTAAGGATGAAGACATGGGAGTTTAACGTGGTTCGGCTAAATTCAGGCGGCACCAGACCCTACGTCCATGGTGGAGATTTTATTAATGAATTTGACGGAGTTTTTATTTACAGAACTTTGCCTACTCTTCTTCTAACAAGGCAATCCTATTTATAGAGGAAGGAGGAGTTATGTGCATTAAATATAAGCTACAGTTGTGTTACATCAAGCTATAAATAGAAAAGATAACAAAAAGGCTACAATTCGGCTACTGCAGAATGTAGGCTGTGGGGTAGACCCCTTCGGTTGGCTATAGACTGAGCTTGTCTGCATCTGTTGGTTGACACTGTTGTTCCAAGCAAGGCGTGGGATGCTCCAAGCAAGAATTCCTGGCTTGGGGGTGTCGTGGGATCGCTGTAGCAAGCTAGGAGCTGCTGTAGCGAGGTATCAGGCTTGAGCAAGAAGTCGATCCTTTGGTGAACTATCCTTGCGATATCCTCGTAGGGTCGCTGGGTTGCTACCTCATGAGGCAAGGGTTGCTATGACTTCTCGAGGCCATTTTTTGTATATAACATTAAGCCGCCCAACTCTTGATTTGCTTCATGGACCGGGAGTTGCAAATTTTTGAGGTTTGATTCATATCTTCAGTCAAAGTCCTTCCTTGATCGAAGTGCCTTGTCAAATGTCTTCCCACTCTGCTTTAGGCCATGCTTTCTTCTGTTTGCCATTTTTGGCTATTGGCATGGCATTGTCACTTGCTCCGGGCCGTTGAATGAAGATCAAGATAGGTTTCCTCTAGATTCTTCAAAGGGCCGAGCGGGTCTATTTATAGCCTGGGGTATTCTTTCTTTCATCTCAGAGAAACTCAATGGAGGAGCCTGAAGAGTCCTCGGCGTTTTGGTGGCTTGGCTTCCGATGAAGGTTGCACATGACTTCGTCAAGTGGGCTCTTGGGAAATCCCGTGGTGACTTCTGGCCACCTTCTCTGGCCGTTGCTTGTGGTGCAGCACCCTGGCTAGGTGGCTATGACCTTTTGATTTGCCTTTGGTTTGGTCTAGGGGGATGCGCCAGAGGGAATAAGCAGGAGGAACTGGGAGTTGACATCCTTCCTACATGCGCAAGCTTAGTGACCAATCTTCCGTCTTTGCCGGAATGATTGTGCCGGTTCGTAAAGCTTCTTGCCATTATTTCTGCACTTCTTCTTTTGATGTAAATTTGCCTCGCTAAATGAGGTCTTTTTATTGTATGAGTTTTTCTTTTAGACATTGTGATGAATGCTTCATGCATTTCTGTGTGTACATCTCCAATGATCAATAGAATTTCTTTTTCTGGCCAATCAGCTGCGCTTTATCTTTCTAAGTACTCAACTTGCTATGAGTGAAAGAGAGAGGTTGCCTAGGAGCTGTGAGGCTCTGTTGCCTTAGGCGAATAATTGATTCGTCAATTCTTTGTGCTTCAGTGAATGTTACGCTAGCGCCAAATGTTTTTTAGTGCCTCCGCACCTCAGCTAGCACGAAGCCGTGCAGGATAGATGAGTTTATTGTGAACGTCTCCATGTCTCAACAAGCACAAAGTTGCGTTGGATAGATGAGCTTATTTTGAACGTCTCCACGTCTCAGTGAGCACGAAGCCATGCTGGATAGATGAGTTTATTTTGAACGTCTCCATGTCTCAACGAGCATGAAGTCGCGCTGGATAGATGAATTTATTTTAAACGTCTCCACAACTCAGTGAGCACGAAGTTGCGCTGGATAAATGAGTTTATTTTGAACATCTCCACATCTTAGCGAGCACGAAGCCGCACTGGATAGATGAGTTTATTTTGAATGTCTCCATGTCTCAGTGAGCACACAGCTTAACTGGTTAAATGTTCGTCAATTCTTCTCTAAAATAAGCTCCGAGGGGCCTTAGCTAGACCAAAGGTCTTAGTTGGCAGAAAAATCCTTCACAAAGTTCTAGGAAAATGGCCGCACAAGAGTTGCGGTCTTGTAAATACTTAAAGGCAAGGAAGAAGAAACTAACTGACATCGTGCAAATTAGCAAACAGCCTTTAGCAAAATAATTACATTTATATTTACCCTAAAATTTTAGAATACAATGTTAGTGTACAATTCGGACCGAGCTCCCCAGTTCCTGGTTGGTTTTGCACTGAGAAGGCTGGGGGGGTTGTACCATGTACTCCCTGAGGCGCCCCCTTCTGATCAGGTCCTCGATCGCCTCCCTGAGGGCCCAACAATTTGATGTGTAGTGACCAGCCTCATTGTGGAAGGCACAAAACTCTTCCTGGTTTCTCCGTCTGTAAGGGATTCTGGAGGGTCAGGGCACCCTGAAGTCTTACTTTTCCCTCTTTGTCACGAAAATCCTATCCTGAGAATCTGACAGGATGTTGAATTGTTCGTAATAGTCTGAATGCTGGAGTCGCCCACTCTTGGGCTTTTTAGGCTTATCGGTCGCCTGCTCAGCGGAGGGACCACCTTGACCCACGTCGCTCTTCCGCTTGTCGTGAGAGGAGTTGGCATTTTCATCCTTCTTGTTAGACGTTTCTGAGCTGAAGGTTTCCTCCCATTTGACCTGCTTGGCAGCTCGCTCATAGAATTCGGTGAGGTCCTTCATCGGGGATTTATACAGGCTCTTGTACAGCTTTCCATCTTTGCGAAGCCCTGCAGAGATGGTGGCCAGCATCGTTTCTTTAGATGGATTCTCTACTAAATTAGCTTCAAGACTGAATCTAGCGATATAGTCCTTCAGCGACTCCTGCCTACGCTAAAAAACCATAGCAAGGTGACAAGGGGGGATGAGTTGTCTCTTCAACACCCGATACTGACTGTTGAACTTCTATTGACCGTCTTCCCAACTACCAATTGAATGAGCTGGGAGGCTTCTGAACTAAGTTTGAGGCACACCTCCTAATGTGGGTAGAAAAATCTGACACTTAACTAGGGGCTCGGTCGTCTGCAAGTCCATCTGAACACT
Organism: Saraca asoca; assembly: GCA_026873985.1. Taxonomy (NCBI): domain Eukaryota; kingdom Viridiplantae; phylum Streptophyta; class Magnoliopsida; order Fabales; family Fabaceae; genus Saraca; species Saraca asoca. The sequence continues at coordinate 13,316 of JANHAO010014957.1, forward strand.
GAATGCGTCCAGATGATCATACGGGTCAAAGTCTCCATTCTACAAGGAGATCGCAGGGACTTTGAGCTTGAGAGGGAGAGTTTGAGCTTCAATCTCCTTGGAAAGCGGTGATCGCTCCTCGCTACGAGACCGATCACCTAGGGTTCGGAGGCGCTCTTCCAACTGAGCCATCTTTTGAAACAACTCCCCGATTAACGGGGTCCCATTCCCCAAAGGGTCGGCTGAGCGATTGTTGGGCACTTCGGTCTCCATTGTCTCGAGGGTCACAACTCGGGGTCCATTCCCGCAAGCAACGAGCTTGGGTATTGCCTTGGTTTGGATAGCCCAGGTGTTGGGTTTTAGCTTATATCTACATGTTCTATACCAATGACGTGATTGCCATAGTCAGCTCTCCCATCATGTGCTCAAGTTTCTCCTAGCGCTGGAGCCAGGTCTGTGGCCCATCGATGCCATCAGTGGCAAGAATCAGTTGCACAGAACTGGTTGGTAGGAGACCAGTAACTACTCTGATGACAGGAGCGGTAGATGAGTCTGCTGTCGAAACATGGCCATCCGAAGGATGGGAGCATGCACTTGAGGCTCTGGTAACTCTTTCCTTGGCCATCGTAGCAGAAATGAACCAGAAGGAGGAGTTATGTGCATTAAATATAAGCTACAATTGTGTTTCATCAAGCTATAAATAGAAAAGATAGTAAAAAGGCTACAATTCGGCTATTGCAGAATGTAGGCTATGGGGTGGACCCCCACGATCGGCTTTAGACTGAGCCTGTCTGTATCCGTTGGTTGACACTGTTGTTCCAAGCGAGGCGTGGGATGCTCCAAGCAGGAATTCCTGGCTTGCAGGTGTCATGGGACCACTGTAACGAGCTAGGAGCTGCTGTAACGAGGTATCAGACTTGAGCAAGAAGTCGATCCTTTGGTGAACTATCCTTACAATATCCTTGTAGGGTCGCTGGGTTACTGCCTCATGAGGCGAGGGTTGCTGCGACTTCTCGAGGCCATTTTTTATATATAACAATTCCATACTAAAATGGAGTTTATGAGAGGAAGAACAAGATTGTTTTGGAGATGGCTTGATGTTTATTAAGGTTACAAACTTGCCAGCATCAAACACACAATAGTTATTATTAGGTTAAATTACTGTCACTTCTTATAGTTTCACTCAATTTCTAATTAGGTCTTCATAGCTTAAAAATTTTGAATTAGATTTTTATACATTTTTTATTTCTAATTAGATATTTTTTTGTCATTTTTATTAGATTTTGTTTGTAATTGGTACTTGTAGCCAACGCTCTTTTAATATTGTTTAACGGTTGTTAATGTAGAGCTTTTATATAATTTTTTTTTGTATTTAAGTAAATTACTTAAAAAAAATTAAAATATTTTATAAAATTATTTTATTTTCAAAGGGAAATAACGAGTCATTTGACTTTTGTTCAATAAATTATTAATAAATCTTTGTCTTTATGAGTCAATTGCTAATAAAATTTAGTCAAAAAACTATTGAAAAGTATCCAATTAAAAATAAAAAATAAATATAAGAATCTAATTCAAAACTCTTAACTGATAGAGATTTAAATACAAATTGAATGAAATTATACTTTAACTTTATTATTAATTTATCACAAAAGTATAGCAAAAAGAAGCATCGTCATGAAGCAATCAATAATTAATTTATCATAAAAGTATAGCCAGAAGAAGCATCCAACCATGAAGGAATTCAATAATTTAAAATCA
>JANHAO010014958.1:0-15047 GCA_026873985.1 Saraca asoca
TGATCTATCTTATAATTATAAACTACTTAAATCAAGACCTAACTAGTTGTTTTGTGAAGATCTTAGTTAGTGGTGCCTTTTGGGACGTGCAGACAGAGCATACACTTTTTTCAAAGTTATAAGAACATTCCCAGGTGGGCAGATTATAAGTTAGTAAAAAGGCCACTTTTCTGGACACATGGCTGAACCACTTGGTACCCAGATGACATAACATGCAAGAAAGCTACATGCCATTGTGGGTACGTAGCATTCTTTTAGCATAATAATCTTATCAAATATCAGTCCACTTGTCCATTCACACAATTTGACGGGAATCAAAATCTTCCTATATGTATGAACTTATAAAAAGGGATTTAAAATGAGGGGTTTTGCAAAACACATTTAATATTTCAACAGATTAAATTGTCTGGATGGCAATATTACATTTATCCGTAATAGTGAACCTTAAAAGGTGATCATTGGCTTCACAATGCCAAAGCTGAGAGCCTACATTCCCTCTTTTTTTTAGCATCATGTCTGCAATCCATATCTTGACAAATTAGAGACAATGCTAATGGGGACCGGCTTTTCATTAACTTGATTGGCATCAGGTTCTCATACAGCATATATTGTTGCATGACTTGCACATTAAGCGTTGGATATACTCAATATTTTTCTATCTCTAGTTACAGTGAGGAAAACCAGAAACTTTTTGAGGTATCTGGATGCACTATATCTCATCCATTTGATCATCAGGAACAGGGTATCAAAATTTAAAAAACGTTTCTTAGGTCCTAAGGAGGAAGTGAAGCACAAAAATTGAAAATGTCAGATCAGAAACCCAAGTTGGCCACAATTATAGTGAGTGCCGTTGATTCACTTCAGTGGATGCCATGGTCCAACACACAGAGTTATCAACTTACAGTCTTATCTGCAATATATAACATATTCCGCCTGTAAAACAGAAGGTATCTTATCATTCACATAGCTTTCATCACACACTCTCACTCATCAGTAAGTCACTAGCTATTCTTGCCCTAATATATGCACACACATTTGTGAACGAGATAACTTGTGAATATATAGGTCATCAGGCCAGCCAATGAAGGAAAGGTATAGAGAAAGTAAAATCTGGAAAACTGTATTAATCTATATCATGTAAACAAGTTCCCAAAATCCTATTTTTTTTTCCTTTTTCTGGAGTTGAAGTTCTGTACATACGTTAATAAAATTTTGCTCTGAAATGGAGTAGAAGACAAGGAATGGAGAATATGATGGACCAAGAGGAAAGAGAACAAAAAGGGAATGGCGAAGACGGTATATGCTAATAAAGATGGATACAAGAATTCATTCCTCATGTTTAAAGTGAAATTTAGGCCGAAAGTTGACGTATTTTCAACTTACTCTCAGTCCATTTCAGAATATAAACTCTGTATGTTGAGGGCAACATAAAGAAAAGATTAAAAACTCTATTTATATCCACTTCACTTTTTTCATTATTTTTAAATCAAGCATGTATAGACGGAGGAACAGACAAAATTTTCTTTTTAATTTTTATCATATTAAATAAAGAAAAGCATAATTTTAGGTGATTTTCGTATAAAATTATACATATAAAATAAGGTAAATTATACTTATCTCCTTTGAAATTTAATAATCATATTCATCTTTTCTGTTTTCAAAAATAAACACCACTTCCCTTATTTGTTTGGAGTAAAGGAAGTTTATGTACATTTAAAATAAAGGGAAAAAAAAAGAAAGTATACATAAATAAAAGAAGTCAGTGTATATTTTTTTAAAATAATAAGAATGTAAATACAATAATATTAAATAGGAGTAAAGTATAATTTCTCTGATAAAATATAAATAAATTTAAATTTAATCAATTATCAATATAAATTTAATAAAAAGATGTCCGTTCTTTTTATAATCTAACAACATATGAATGGATAGTATAAAGCTCATTGACATGAACAGTGGATCAAAATTAAATCCAATATTAGATACATCGCATATATTTCATAAAATGTCATGTGATATATTTTTACAGTGATAGATGAAATATAAAGAAACTTAAGAAAAAAGAGAGACATGAACAATTATTATAATATGAAAATAAAATCTGCATATACAACTGATGAAAATTGCTCCCCCAATAATCATCATCTCTACAACAATCTCAGAAACACTTGCCTTGCATTACACTGCAAACATCTTCCTCACCACTCACCATGAAACTAAGGAGGAGCACCTAACTTGAACATGCAGCAGATTCAATTCATAAGGCATCTCTCTTCACCTCAGGATCTAGATTTATGTGCCATTAAATTACAAACTTCGAATGGTGTCCACCCGATCAATGACATCCAAAGCCTTGATTCGGTCAATGTCAAAGTTAATTACAGGAATAGAGGATGGCCTCCGGCTGGAGAATATATCGCTCTTTTCACTGATCGGGGAATGACTACTACTCTTGCTCAGCCTATGGTGTTTACTTAACCTAGTCTTGGCAGTGTCAAATTCCTGGCTCTTGCTAATTCCAGGCGTTGGTTTTCTCTTGCCGACATCTCGGAGCATTTGTTGATCTTCAACTGTTAATATTGGGGAAGTAGAGCAGGATTTCGGTGCAGATAACTGCATTGTTTTCTGGTTAGGAGAACGAGCCGGGGATTTAACAGGAGACCTTATTCCTCCATTGCCGATTCTAGCTTGGCTGACTAGATGATGAAGCCAGACAACCAGTTCAAGTATATAACCTTCTGTTTTATCCTTATCAGCATGGTGTAGAGTTTCAATTCTTAACAAGTCAGTCTGGCCCGTAGGTTTACGGCTGACCTCAGACCTATACAGAATTGATTGGAAAGTTAAAGCAGAATTTGAATCTAAAGGTTGATGAATGAAACAAGTCTAAATTTCTGAACTCACCCTGTATTTGCCCATTCTCCAACCCATCCAAAGCCATGATGAGCTCTGAATTAACCCGATCGAAAAGAGAGAATTAAAAAAAAAGTTTGAATTCCGAGCACAAGTTATGACATGATCTTTTAATGTAGATGAGTATAATCTAAAAAATCATATAGTCCATAAATCAAGAAACCTGAATTGCTCAGCAAGGAATGATAAGCATAAAAAGGGATTTCTAACAAAATCATGAAGTATTGTGCCAAATGTAAGAATTGCTCTAAAGAAAGGAAACGAATTTACTTGGTTGTGTTGGTAGCAATAGGAACAAGCCACTGCAAAGTTCTCTCCATTTCAGCTTTGATTTGTGGAACTGTAAGCTGCAAGAAATGTTTTCTTCATATCAGTTTGGATTCACATGAATGAGCATTCAATAAAGAAACAGGAAATGGAGTAGAAGCTTCGTTTAACATCTGTGCCAGAGTGGAAGCATATTAAAAACATGAAACAAAGCATTTGTTCAAGCCATTAAAAAGCGTTTGAGGGATTTAAATTAATTATATAATACAATTTAAAATTTGAACGACTCATAACATAGAAATTATGATGTAAATTTAAATAAAAAACAAATGCATAGATGAGTTAATCAAAATTATTTATGCATCTCATTTAATTAACAGAAGAAAATAAAATATATATCCATCACATTTATTGTAGCATATTTAAGAGAAAGCATACAGTTTTCAGAAAATGTGCAAGTTCCTTACCTCTTACGTATTGTAATCTAAATACAGTTTATAATCTTGATTGATAACAAACTAGCATTAAAAAAAACTTGAATTATACTTGTCAAACATGTTTTACAGCAAGCATATCAAATTTTTAAAATATCGAAGTATCATGTATGGACTATGCACCTCTTCCTTAATCTGAAATGACTGTCGCCGGGAGCGCAGAGCTGATTTTATACTAGGAGGCAGCCCTTGATATAAGGCATCCCTTGTATTAGGCGGCACAGAACTAGAACGAGACACCTGATTAAATTCAAATGTTAACTCAGAAAAAAACAACACACATTGTGATCATCTTTTCAAAAAAGACAAAAATATGTTTCTACTTCTAGAATATAATTAAGGTAACACTATTAGAAAGATGGCTCCCCTTTCTGATGGTGATCATATTTATAGAGTAAAAAGAAAGTTAAGCTATCCAATCACAAAAATGAAAGCCGTTTAAAAAAATCGAGATAGAAAGTAACATGAACTTTACATACTATATAACCAATCTGCGGGCCACAAATTTCATTTCAGAAGATTTTTGTTAGGCATTCTTTTATGTTGCATATAACATACCATTCAGTTCTTGAGAATAAGCCAACCAAAAATTTGATACACATTATAAATAAATACCCATTGAGCAGGTTCATAGTTACAGAAAATCTATCTCCCAAAAAAAAAAAAAAATTTACAGAATGTCTGCACAACAAGATGTGAAAGTAAAGACCACAAATGAATCCATTTTACTAGGACCAACAAACCTTGAAGTATTTTTATGTTTCTAATTTTCTTCATGTAGGAGCAGGGAGTGAGAGGTTATGATTTTATCCACTCAATAAAAGAAGCCATAAATCCATCTAGCCTCATCTCACTACTTAAGAAAAGCAGGACACACTAAAACATGCACGAAAATATTGCATCTCCGTATATATCATAATTTTTTTTACATTGACATCTGTACAAGCATTAGTACAGCTTGGGGTTACATGTTACAAGCAAATGATTAGCTTAAGTTATGTTTGTTAGGCACTGCTGCAGCTTATTTCAGTAAAATTAACTTATTCATAAAAAACAAAAGAATAAAACATTTGCATGGATGAACATGAGAAACACTATTTATAGAACTTAAAAGAAAGAGAATAAAACTAAGAAATTCAAATCCAACAGGAGTTTATTTTAGATGTGGCAATTTAAGTAAACTTTTGAACTCACAAGAGTATCAATTTGAGTAATAATATTTGCATAATGCAATGCAAGACCAGCAGACCCCAACTTGGTTTGGCTGACTTGAGAAGCTTTTACTTGATTATCACTGTCTGCAAGGTTGAACCGATAAACAAGTGTTAAAAATAAATTCTGTTAAATTAAGCATGTTAGCAAAAGAAAACTGATGGTCTTGTTCATTCAGGAGAAAAAGAGAAGTGGGGGAAAAAACTATTAAGCAGAACTGGACTTGAAAATAGAAAAGGTTCACAGATCAGAACATTCATATACAAGCAAGAGTATGGGATAATTTCAAAAAATTGCTCAGCTAAAATATTTATTAGATGCAAACCAAGTTTGCTTACATGCATGCAAGTGAATTCATATTCAACAGCTGAAAAGCAAACAGCCTTGGTCTCATAACTACAGGAGAAAACAGGGACGGTTGTCCTTTGTTGAATGCTGTATCCATATTTTCATCTCTTAATAACATTAAAAGGTTTCTTTGATTATAAAATAATATTCTCTTTTTTTTTTTAATTAAAAACTAATCCCATCTCTATACCATATTTGAGTAAGCAAAGCGAGAGGAAACTTAATGTCTCTCCCAATCCAACGTTCACATTGAAGGCACAAGAGAAAAAGGAGAAAGGCCTTCAGTTGATCAAAATCAGACACTTTTCTCGTTTTTTAAAAGCATACCAGCACTACCAAATGCTTCATGTATCTCCAAATGCAGAAAATGTACAATATCTACAAGCTTTTCCATGACCTGCAGATGCAAAAATCAGATTATTCATTGCCATGCACAAGGAAACAGAGTATGAAAAGAATACAGATCAGCTGACACTAAGAGAGAGAAAGAGAGAGAGTAAGAGCAACTTTGAGTCAGGAGCACAGGTCTTAAATGTCAGGTCACTGACACTACAAGATAAAAACCAATCATCAATTGTTGGTTAACGAGCTAACTTCTATTGCTCCGAACATCCTCCCAAGTGAATCAATAAAAAGCTAAAGAAACAAAAATGTCTTCTTACCTCTTCCAAAATCTTGGACCACAATGATTTTTTCTTCAAATTTCTTACATGCTTTTTTTGACTCTTCAGTTCTGCTCTTAGAATTGCTAGGCTGTCTCCTACACATTTCATGAATAAAGGTCGCTTAAAAATAAGAATAAAGATTGGTAACAAAAGTAAATGAAAAAAATTGTTGTAACATACTTTTCCCCAATACGTGATCAGATTCCTGGACATCTGGACAGAAATTCATATTTCAGACTTCAGAGACAGAGCTTACAACATATTAAAATCATAAATGTACAGTAAAATTGATCAATTACATAGAATTTGAAATACACCATGCATCCCAACATAATTTTGCACCTCAAGAATAAAATCAATTCCATAAAATAACAGAAAACACTTCCTGCCAACCCTTCAACAAGTGATCCAATACAACTTGTCTCACCAGTTTTAAGCCTCACTATAATATCATCATGCTATATTTAGAAATTAGTAACAGGGACTATAGCAACATTCATTGAATTTGGATATTGAGATAATTTAAAATGAACATATATTATTGTGACGAGATAATTTCAGCAGTGGTGAAGTGTTGAGCACCTAACAGGTACACCAAAACTTGATATAAGCTATGTCCAACAGAAATTCAAGAAAACAAGTCATTTAAGAATATTAATGCCACAGAAGAATTGAGACATAATTGGAGACTTGATAGAATTAGAAGATTTTCGCTGCACCGAACTATCATTAAAACACATATATCAATTCAATATGAAATAAATAAATTTATTAAGGGAAAAAGAGAGAGAGAGAGAGAGAGAACAATGAAGGTAATGACATTTGCATATGAAATTCAGGCCTTCATTCACCTCTTTGTATGGCATTTGAATTATCCTCTTCTTGAAGCTTCCGCCGATAGTCTTGATCAAATCTGTCCAAGGCATGCAATTCATGATATAGTTCCTGCATCCAGAAAAAATTGATTTCTTTAAGGTTCGGCATTGAAAGCAATCATCTGTACAGCATTAAGAAGAAGCATTTTTCCACCAGTATGTATCTATTTCAACTCTTATTTTGGGCACCACCAGGGAATCAGAATGTGGTTAGGTCATGCCCTATTTTCCTTCTTTGGTTGTATCATGTTTCCTAATCTATATGAATTTAATCCAGTGACTTGCCTTTAGATCAGTATCTTTAACGTGATGTATCTATTGGTTGTCTATTTCATAGAATACCATTGCTACCAATCTGGCCCTAATTTGTTTTTCTTATTGTGTGAATCACGCAAAAATGGCATATCGAGCTTCAAGTATATCTCACAAAACTTTCTTGTAATGCTATAGACCAGTGAAGAATGTGAAGATATTGAAAACTCCCATGATTGAGCAGGCATACACATAGAGAGGAACTTCGCAATCTCAGAAAAGAATGCTTGTATTCAATCAATCATCTAGCATCTATTAAGATTAGCAAACATGTGAAAGCTAGAGAGCAGCTCTGTGCCTTGATGATAGGAATACTCACAGCCGTATACTGAACCAAGGTCATTAATTGCTGCATTACTATTTCTGCCTCCTCTTGCAATTGCTTTTGTGGTGTAAGCTCTGACCCTAACCTAAACATCAGTAAAGATGGAGCAAACCATGAGTCCAACATTTGTTTAGATGTTTCAAAGGAAAATGAAATAATAAGGTAAGATAAATCAAATCAATGCGATTACTTCTCAAAATAGCGATCCAAATTGTGCCACTGAGGATCTTTACAACGATTTCCAAAACGCACAACTTCACCAGAAAAAACTTTCAATTCTTCTCTGCCACAACAGTACAAGACAGTGAAACTTTTTTTTCAGTACACGAGATAATAACTGAAGAAGTTATTCCCAAATCAAAGGTAGAAAGCTACTAAAGAAAAAAAAAAAATCATGAACCTATGCATGATAATCTACCTCTTGTCAGCTGCAGCAATTCTTAGGAGTTCATCCATATCCCTGGATATCAAATTTTGTACTCCTTCAGAAGGTAGAACCACCTCTTTTAAAAGTTTAACGTTCTCTTTTGAAAGAGATTGCATCAGATTGGCACCCTTTACAATTGTGTTTGCAACTTCAAAGGCCAATATTGAAATTTTATTTCCTTTCGTTGTCACACCCGACGTAAAACCACTGCTCAGGTTCAAATTTGTCATGCTACTACCTAGTGTGTCCAAAACTTCTACTGCCTTCCCAAGCCCAGCTGTACCAGCTCTGCCCAAAAGTGAACTCACTTCTGAAACCTGTAGTACATGAGTAAAGAAGACAAAGAGACAATCTAGTTAAGAATATCTATTACCACAACAGATGTTAGCCTTTTCTACACAATTGCATAGACTAATAACTTAATAATATTCACATTAACTCAATGGTATAATATCTTTCAACACAATGTCTACCTTGATAATTACAAATGTTTGTCTCCATATCAAAGACTGAGAGAATGCTGACTATATAGAAAAAGATATGGAATAGCCACACATTATAAACTTGATGTCTTAGCGCGTAGACGCATACACACAAATAATTTGATGTGCAAGCATGGTCTCTATGCATATCTCAAGGACATAATATGGTTTTTTTATACAGGCAAGATTAAGGAGGAATTTCTATTGGCTGGCATAATATAGAGGAGCGGCAATATATATCTCAGCATAAAATGGTCTGTCAAAGCATAGCTTATCAACATACAGTGATAATTTTAGCACATCTGTGTAGAGTACCAAGCACTGAGGAAGTCTAAGCTTTAGGTTGGTCACGGCTATGCTGGTTTCATATTAAGCTAATCCACCTTAAATCTGGTTCTGATCCCTTCATTCACAATCTAGTTTGAATAACCAATACCATGTGGAATAGATTATGATAGGCATTATAAATGACCTGATTGGGTGTTAACTCATTATCACAGGTAACTACTGGTAGTTTGAATTGCTATAAAGAAAAGGTACTGGAAAGGAGTCATGTGACAGGTACTCACCTTCGTAACAGCAGCCTGCTTGGACTTTGTTGATCTAGATTTGTGTGATAGCACCCTGGATAGGTGAGGAATTCCATCATTGATATCATATGCACTTGGCCCATAAGAAACATTCTCCGTTTCGGGAAATGAAAATGACTCTCGAACTTGCTTATCTACTTCATCATTAACACGCGGCAGAATAGAACTGCTATCATTATTCACTTTTCCTGGAAGTCCTTGAGACTGATAAATCATTCTAGACTCGTTTGAATGACCATTAGTATGTCTCAAGCTTCCACTTGAAGCATTATCTATAGTAACACCATCAATGGTAGATCTCTTTGACCTTGAGCAAAAACCACCCATATTTCGTTCAAATGCCGGAGACTATAATTTATTATCTACACACAATGCCCATACAATTCCCTCCAGCTTGAAAAAACCCCTTTTTCAATTGAAAAAGAAACCTACAACTTGAAAAAACTTCACTTCACCTTTCGCTGAGAATCACAGAACTGAACCAAACTAAAAGAACTAATAAGTAGGAATTATACACACTCTTCAATTCACAGGAATGCTACAATCACAGCATAAGTTTTGATTACATTAGCCCGGAATTGTAAACAAACCAGGCATTCCGCCGGAAGTAGCACAGTACCAATTCTGATCAGCTTTACACCTCCAGTCCATCAACTCCGCCTAGGTCACCGAATCTAAATTAAGAATATAGTGAGTCCAACGAATTGTGTAAGCAAAACCAAAACAAATCTTAGCAAAACTATAAGTAAACCAAACCCAGCTGCAAATAACAATAACAGCGTCATTCAAATGAAAAACAAAAATACCCAGAAACTAATTCGATTAAATGGGCCATTAATCAATCACTATCGAGCATAGAACCCCATTGAAGGAACAGATCAAAATAAACACAAAGCACCATAAACACATGTCAAGAAGCGAAAATTAGCTAATTGATCAAACAGAGAGTTACCAACAGCAGAGATCTGCGAGAAGTTGCAAGTTTTCCATTCTAATAGCAACTCTGATAGAGTACAGGAGAAGGGGAGAGCAGCTTCTTCGACCAATTGCGCATATAAATGGGGATAGTGGCTGAAGGGATTGGCAAGTAGGAGACGTGAAACCCAAAGGGAACCCAAAAGAAGGAAAGGGGGCGCAGTAGAGCTGAGTCACAGAGTCAGTACTTTCTCTCTCTTCCTCTTTCCCTGTATGAAACTGCCACACGCAAAGGACAGAAGGGAGACTCTTAGCTTTCTTTGTCTGACTGTGTGTATAACTGATGATGGTCAAAACCCCAAGCCCACCAGTTGACAATTGAAACTAGGAGAGTTACCTCACTCTTTGAATCATAATTAATTAAAATCGTTATTCATTATACTTAATATATATTTCCTCTTTTTCGGCTAAACATGCTGTATGAACAAGTTTTGCAGTTTTTGTCCTCGAAATCATCAAAATCATGAAAACTCTGGTATTAATCTTATTATCTTAAAAGTATTTAGTTCGGTTGATATAAAGTTGGTATGCAACGAAGCTGGATTTTTGACTTTGTTGTTAATGCTACAATAAAGGATATGGAGGTGGATTTGACTTGGTCTTCCACAATGACTTCATCTTTGTAATTTTATTAAATTTGTGTTGACGCAACTAACATGTACTGACAGTTTTGATTGTTTGGTTCCTAGAAACCTATTGAAATCTACATTATAGTGATCCTATGTATAAATAAAACTCATCACAAATTAAAAAATTACAAAGTTAGGATCTGATGGATTTTATGTAGTAGTATATACATTATTTTTACATAGAGAAAATAAAACTCGAAGGCAGAAAAAGCAAAACAATGATGAATTATGAGAGGTAAAATGCAATTATGGGCATTCCCTTGTTGACTGAGAATGCATTGAGGAGGCAGACTACATATCAGATTCTGTACAATTTCGATGCCTAGTGTTTTGTTCAGCTCTATTTTACCTTTGAAGGGAAACTTCAAGGAGATTTCTTATGAATAAATTATAATAAATGAAAGAACAAGAAAAACTATCTCTCAATTATTTGGCTTCCACATTAACATTCCCATGTGATGCTCGCCTCAAGTCTGTTGCCAGATCCCAATTTAAATTTTTTTTTGTTCCCACCACTGGTAGAGAAAAGTTGGAAAAAATTCTTGTATAATTTGTAAATTTCACATTACATGTGCTTGCTCCTAAACTAGTTGTAAGTGATGTTGGTTTAGAATGAACCAAGTTTCTACGATTTTAGACCCATAATTGTCATTGCCTTCCCCTAACTATTATTTTTTATTTGTTTTTTGTCCATATTTTAGCCATTGGCAGCTAACAATTATCTGTGTATAAAGCTAGGATTGAGAAAAGCAGAGAAAAAAGAAGGGAGAAGGCTGCAATAGAACCTAAAAACATAGGAATAGGAGCTGAAGTAAAAGACATAGCATTTTCCTCTCATTGCTACTAAGATACAAGGCCTTCTAGTTCATCTGTGATAGATTTATGTCAGAAAAAGCAGTGCTCCTGATCAAACGTAAAAATTTGAAGTAACTGAGGTTTGGAACCATATGTTATGGAATTTATTTAAGAAATGCATATGATCCAAGTAACTGCATGGCCTGGCTTTTCCATGCAAAGTCAATACTATCGGGCCAAAGATACAACTGGTTATGCAAATTAGTTGAGTGTAGATCTTCAGGCTGTAACAAGAGAAAGAGAGAGCTCTCCAATCCCTCTCATTCTCTCTCACATACTTCTCTTGGGTTTTGTATTCTGGTGCCATCAAAGCAGAGAGTCTGCTCAATCAAACTCTGCAGGAATAACAACATCTCATATCAATATGCTTCACCTTCACCAGTGAAGTTTCCGTAGTTTTACTCCATTTGCAGCCAAGGTCATGGAGATATTACCAAATTCTCTAGTTCCATCCGACTTCTGGAGTAAAATAATCTTCATAAATTTAATAAAAGGAATGATACTGGCAATGCAATTGCGGAATATTGTTCCCAAAAAGTCTTTGAGAAAGCTTCTTAAGACATAAAACATTTTTGCTCAAATTTACAACAGCAAGAGCTATGGTGCAGCTTCTCATCTCGCTTGGTTAATGAGATTCTGTTTACTCTTTGCTCTTTTTTTGCCTACAAGGATAGAATCTTTGTCCAAATTCAAAAGATTTGTCTTTTTAATATTCCCTCAAAACACGGGAGAATGCATGGGACTAAGACCAAAGACGCATGCACATTTGGCCACCTGATATCAGAATCCAAAGTTACTGTTTCATTCATTAATGATATCAAATCAATTAATTCTGTGATTATAAATTTTAAACTAACAAAATTTTATGCTAAGAGTGTGTGTGTGTGTGTGTGTGTGAATATTATAACAAAAGTGTTAATTTACTAGATTTACATATTCTAAGGATTAGAATAAATTAATTATATTCTAAATAATTGTGATTAATTTTGAATGATATTTGATAAATTTATTTTTTATTAATTTAATTTAGTTTATCATTGAAATTAGTATTTTTAAATGGCGGTAAAATATTATATAAGTTGTTTTACTTAAATATTAGTCTTTATGCAAAATAATAGTAACGTAAATAGAAAAACTAAAAGTGCAAGTTACCAAAAATAAAGAAATAAAAATTGAAGGTTGACTAAAGACTAATCGTAAAACCCTAACCCCAAGGGCTAAAACCCTCTGGTTTCGGCTAACTCATCTCTGCATTCCACTAGCAAAATGCGGTTCATCTTCCTACTCTCGCAGAAAAATTTGATCTTGAAACAACACTCCATAACCCAGCAACAGCACCAGCATAATCAATTCCGAACCTTTCTAGATTCCACAATCAAATTGGTCCGAGACCGAGGTTTGGACCATGCTGTCGAGAGGGAAAAGAACCTCCACCCATTGATCAACCTGAAGAACTTCATAAAAAACGAGCCTTCAAAGTCCATCCCGCTCTCCGTCATCTCTGAAAAAAGACATTTGCTCAAAATTCCCATTCGCCCAATCGATTTCATCCGCAAATACCCTGCAGTTTTCGAAGAATTTCTTCCCGGGGGAATTGGGATTCACCCGCATATTAAACTCACCACAGAAGTTCTCAACCTCGATGCTGACGAGCAGTTAATGTATCAGAGTGATAGCTACAAGCAACAAGTTGCTGACAGGCTTTTGAAGCTGTTAATGATATCGAGGATCCATAAGATCCCACTGCGAATTATAGAGCACTTGAATTGGGATCTGGGCCTTCCTCAGGACTATGTACAGAGCTTAATTCCTGAGTTTCCTGATTATTTTCAAATTGTTGGTGACAAAGATCGTAAATTTGTGTTGGGGGATGAACGGGCTTTGGAATTAGTTTGTTGGAGTAATGAACTTGCTATTTCAGTTATGGAGAAGAAGTTTAAAAACGGGGACTTGGGCAGTGCCAAGGGTGAGCCATTAGCTTTCCCTTTGCAATTTTCTACCGGTTTTGAGATGGATAAGAAGTATAAGAAGTGGTTGGATGATTGGCAGAAGTTGCCTTATATATCTCCATATGAAAATGCAGCTCATCTTCCGGCAAAGAGCGATGAATCTGATAAGTGGGCTGTTGCTGTTCTGCATGAAGTTCTTCATATTCTAGTTCCAAAGAAGACAGATAGAGAAAACATACTGCTGCTTGGAGAGTACCTAGGTCTCAGGTCAAGATTTAAGAGAGCATTGCTTCAACACCCTGGTATTTTTTATATTTCTAGTAAGATTGGGACTTACACAGTGGTTTTGAGGGAGGGTTATAAGAGGGGTTCTCTGACTGAACATCATCCACTGATGACTTTGAGAAGCCAGTATATTCACCTCATTAACACTGTCAATGAAGATGGCAATACAAGTAAGGTGCAAGGCAGAAGCACACAACAAGAGGGAAAGGCCAAGGAATTTGAAGGAAGAAAAGAGGATGATACAAATAGAGGGGAGGAGCAAGGAGGAAAACAGTATGACTCCTCTGGTGCTGAATCTGAAGATGCTAGTGACAACGACTATGATGATGATGAAAAAGAGCAGCCCCCGAGAGGTAAGCGCAAAAGCTCTGCTAATAATAGGGATGGAACAGCCAGGAAAATGAAATTGGTTGGGAAGAGGCCTTTGAGAAATTCTCTGAGAGAAGGATCAACTGGAAAGCTTCCGCAGAGGACCAAGGGAAAAGATTTATCAGAATCAGAATTTTCTAAAAGAAGAGAAATGCAGGGTGGATATAAAGATGTTGAGGGATCACGACAGAGGTCAAAATCACCTAGAAGCTGGAGCAGATTGTCACCTGACAAGAAAGCCCCAGTTTAGTTTAAATTCGATCTGTTTCTGGCAACCAATGCATAGGCAGGTCGGCTTGACTTCTTTCTCTCAGCCCGACCCTATTGTGAGTTTGAAAATTTTAGGTTAAACATCTTTGAATGTTCTATCATTTCATATTTGGTCATGTCCTTACTGATTTTCAAGCAAATTAATGTTATCGCATGCCCATTTATTGCCACAAACAATATGTACAATTTTACACTTGTTGCAAATGAAATATCAGATGGTGAAAGGAGTGCTTCAGGGCATATGAAGTTTATGAACAAAACAGAAGAATATGACAAGAAAAAAAAATGGGAAAGGAAGTGCACTGTCTATAAGTTGACTCCAAAACATAAAAAAACAGATGCTGGGGAATATGTTAATTAGTACTTTTAAGTAGTATTAAACATCAACTTTGTTGAAATTTAATTACCTTACTATCAAGGTCATGATAAAATAGTGATGAGACTTGGAAGGTTGGCTGTTCTTGATCAGTGTTATATATGTAACAAATTGGGTAAACCATAAAAAAAGATCATCTATTTCTTCCTCGAATGCTTGTTGGATAATGCCAATTGACAGTTATGTATTTCTTGGAATGCTAGGATGGAGTTATGTACGTGGAGCAGTGGAGGAAAGCCAAGCTTAGTTGGTGAGCCGTTCATTTATGTTTGATGTGGAAATATAGTGTAATGTTTACTACCATCAAGGGAGTTTTCTTTGAACACAGAAGAGATTATGTTGAGATGTGATTAAAAGTTGCACATGTTAGGCATGTTTTTTGACTTAGTCAAGTAGTTGTTATTAGGTCCTTAAATTTCTGATGTAGTG
>JANHAO010014959.1:0-15089 GCA_026873985.1 Saraca asoca
TGTACATTCTGTATTGATTTGATAATATGTAAAGGTTGTTTATTCATCTTACATTGCATTTCTTATTTATTGCATATTAAGATGAAATTCATTGCGAGAAGTTCATTTTATCAATCTTATAAAGGGTTATGGGATTGTGAGGATGATTATTAATGATTTATAACTTCTGCACCAAAATGACACTAGTCAAGATCTCATAATTGGGCGTTATTAGATCCGTGGAGACTAGAAGATGTGGTGATTTCTCATATGAAGAGCACCTGACCTCATAAGCTGAGATGTAAGAGAGTTACATCTGAATACACATATAGACACGACTCAGTTAGTTTGGAGAAATATAACTGACAATCGTGATCTTGTCGGACCCAATTGGAGATACTATATGGAGTTACGTCAGTAGTTAATCTCCAATGGTGATCACATGACTAATCCTTTGACTTGAGATTGAGGGATGTCTTTTGCATGGAAAGTTATACTTTGACCAAATAAAAAGTGACTCTATTCATGAGGAATGATAAAGGCTTGAGTTGGGTATTTCTAAAAATACAGTTAGATATTGCCTAATCAAAAGAGGATTCATTACTACTCTTTGGAGTAATATCCGAGGCCACTCAACGAATTAGTTTGATTGTTTAAATCCTTGCGTAAGGTTAAATTGAGACTTAAATTAGATTTAAGTACTCGGATTCATTTAAGTCAAATAATTCATGAGGTTAAGAAACCATGATTAGTTATAAAGGTTGATGTTTATCCATACCTTTGACTAATCCGGATATGGTAATGAAAGGATTCTATCATGTATTGAGATTAGCCACAGACAGGTATGTCACCATTGATGACTCCCGTTGAAATTTGGATAATTATAATGGCTTGCTAGAGTCCGCTTATAACTTAAAGTCTACAAGTGATTATTTTGGTGAAATTAATTAAAATTAATTGGATTAATTTTATAAATCATTTTGAACTTTTGCCAACATTTCGGTGGCCTATCGGGTCACACATAAAACGAAAAACGAGTTTTGACTGCAATTTGGATACCAAATTGCCATTTGTAGAAATTGCAGGGGCCAAATTGCAATTTGTAAAAATTGTAAGGAATGGAAAATAGTTTTCCAGTGAGGCAAAATGACGTCATTTTGCCAATGGCCCATTTTCTGGGGCAGACGAAAGGCAAAAAGGAAAAAGGAACCCGAGCTCTGCTAGGGTTTTGAGTCCTCAGTCCAAAATTTCGGCTTTGGAAGCTGGAAATTCTACTCTTCTCTTGCTAGCATAACGATTAGGGTTAATTGCTTCAAAGGTTGAAGCCAAATTGCAACCAATTTTTTGGCGTGAGCAACCGGTGGAGTTCGGCACATTTGGACCGAAGATCGGTGACAAGAATCTGACTTACTTTCGTTGCCAAGCTCAATCAAAGGTTGGTTGAGTCTTTTATTTGTACAATTTCATTGTAGAACACCCTAAACCAACTAGATTCGGGGATTGCTCGGTTAGGGTTTTTCTAAAAAAAATTTCATTTTTCCTGATTCGTTCATCGGGCAAAACCAACAAGACGTTCATATGTCTTCTGAAAATCAAATTTAACAGTTACCTAAAAATCATTTTAACTCTTACATCTCTTCATATTTTGGAGTTGTTCAATGATATTATCTATAATTACCCTTCCTTTGATAAAGGCATTTTGATATGAGCTAATCCTCTAAAATCTTTTGCAACCTACCATCTAGAATCTTAGAAATGAACTTACATGCCATTGCAGAGGTTGATAAGCCTGAAATCATCAAAGGTTTCCTGTACTTTGCCTTTAGGAATCAAACATGTCAAAGTTCCATTTAAAGATTTTAAAATGAATCCCCATTCATTGGATAAAACCATAGATGTGACATCTTTTTCAATGACACCCCAAAATTGTTGGTGGCAACATTGAGTTTAGCTTAATTAATCTATAGATTCTGGTTTCTGGCTTCCTCGTTAGTCATTATACTAAATACAAACCCCAAAACTAATCATTTAATGACATCAATCATTATCAGTGACATTCACGGTTTAGTAATAAGTTATACAGTGAACCCACCATGAAAAAGTTCATCCTAATCCTAATAAATTATAGAAAAGGATACACTTTCGATTACTTCATCCAAATAGAAAGTTAATTAATTCTTGTCATATCATTTTATAAAAATCTAATTTCTTAATACTAGGACAGGATATTCATGATGAAAAACCTCAAGGAAGCCATCTTTTAAGTGAATTTCTTCATTACATATTGATAATAAAACGTACTTGAAAAATTAATTAAGGCCTTATATATCATCATTAATGGTCTTATTGGAACAAACTATGGCTTAATCATGCACCCCACATGAAGGTTTGAGAGCTTTATTATTAAGAAAAGCAATTTGGCTGTAATTATGGCTCTCAGGTCTTAGATTCATGCTTGGACCAAATATAATGATAGGGCTTTCATTTACTGAATTCCCATTAATGCCAACTAATCATAACATGCTCTGTACGGGACATTCTTTGAATGCATTTTTTTTTTTTGTGTATACTAAATTAACCAAAAGAGATACATATTATTTTTTATTAAACGATTTATTTTTTATTCTTCATCTATTTAATATTATGTTCATTTTTTAATCAACTTAATATACATAATTTAATTATAAGAATCTCTCACTTTATATAAGTTGGTACAATTGAAAATTAATTATTTTCCATGTTCGATTAAGATAAAAAATGAAGTGTATTTATTACTTTTATATATATATATATATTTATGAAGAAGTGATATTTTCATATTTTATTTTTCACATTTTAGTTCACACTCTCATATTGCAGCAGAATTTAAAATTTTGGATTTTTTTTTGTAAAGTGAACAACAATACGAGAGTTGAGGCATGAGAGAAGCATTTTTCATATTTAAATTGAAGTAAAAAGGTTTTGGAGTTTAAAAAATTGTACGAAATTATCTTCCAAATGTATTTTTTTTTTTCAAATTTAAATTCATAACGATAAGCTAAAAAATAGACTCGCTTAAAAACTTGCAATCTGAATTAATATTTGTTAATTTAAATTCATAACGAAAATATCACAAATCAAACTTTTTTTTTCTCCCCCCCCCCCCCCCCAATAATCACAATAAGATGACTAGTAGTAATAATTTTAGGTTGATTCTTGAAGTTCAGATTACATGTGACAATATTCCTTTAAAGGGGAAACCGATTGCATCATGGGCAAGTCAAATCCACCACAAAAATTGATATTCCAAATATATCATAGTCTTTTTCATCACTGGCATATCTTGTGTCAATTCGATAATCATTATTCTTTTTATATTCTTTGTCACTTCTATCAGAAGAAAACATATATATAATATTATTTTTTTTCCAAGTAGGTATGCCATAATTAAATAATGTAAGTTATAGTGACATTTTAGTGACATGACATTAATGCTGCAAATTATGGGGTTCGAGTCATGTTCACTTAAAATGTTGTGACAATCACAAGAATACTTATTTTTAATTTAAAATAAATGTGTTTATTTCTAAAAATATATATTTCCTTCCATGACCTTGTTATAATTATTTTCGTCCTCCCCAAAATAGTTGCTGAAATATTCGATTTGAATAGGGTTTTATCTCTACAGACTGCATCAGGTCTGGGCGGCCCAATTTGGGTTGAAAATTAGGCCCAATCTAGATGCTCGGTTCATGTCTTGGAGCCCACAAAATGAAGCAACGATTTCAGGAGAAGCAAAATATAGTTAAATGGTTTGTCTCCAGAAAATAAAGAAAAAGAAGTGAAACATTATTGTTTGAAAATAAACTCAAAATAAAAATAACTATTTTATCTTCTACCCTTCCATTTTTCCTACTATTAAGCAAATTATAAAGCTTTTTTTGAATACATGACAAAATGGCACTAAAACTTATTGTCAAATTTCTACGGACACCAAATAATTCTACTATTTTTTCCCTTCTATCTCCTATTTTTACTCCTATATCCTTTTACAAAGAAGTTCTTTAATTCACAAAATTTTTTGATAGAAAGTATAACTTTTCAGAAGAGTAAAAAAATATTTGAATTGTTTGATTAGTTATTAACTTAAAAAATGGGATTGCCAATAAGTTCTACTTCCTACAAAGTATAAGAAGTTATTTATTCAATCTCTAGTAAGTTCTACCTTTTGTATTTTAATAAAATAAAAATATAAAACTATCCTTGAAAATTTTAAATAATGTCAAGAGTACTTTTTTAAAAATTTATCCAATTTCTTAGTAAAAAAACATAATTTTTCTATGGGATATTTTAGTTATTTTAATAATATTTTCTAGGAGGTTCACAATTGAACTAAACACTTAATAAGAACTAACTTCTTGATAAGTTCTAATTCCTTAGTTCCAATCAAATAACTTTTAACATTTCCTAGAAAGTTTATACAGAAATTTTTTTTTCTAAGAAATTCAACTTCCTCCAGGAACTTACTTCCTATATAAACTAAATGACTCTAAAGAAATTGAATTTCACTACGGACCACACACCCTCTATTAAAATAAATGGAGAATAAGTTTTTACATGCTCCAATTATAACTCATATTTTTATTTTTTCTAATAAATGAAGACTACTTATCAATTTTTATGATTTTCAATGTCTTGAAAATTGAGAAATCATATTCTTAACGTGTGTAGTCTATCCATAAATAAACATTAAAATTAAAAATTGTTTTTATTTATTGAGTTTGAGTAATAATAATAATAATAATAATAATAAGAGGATTCAAGAATTGGTCCAAAAGGGAGAATGTGGTAATTTCCATATTCTACTTGGTATATGGATTAAGCTTTTACCTACACCAAATTAGAGTTTGTTTGGTACAAGTAGTTGATAAGTTAGCTGACAGTTAATAAGTTGGCTATTATCTATTTTACTAGCTGCTAATTTTTAGTTGAAAGTTAAAAGCTGATAAACTAGCTGATTGTATTAAAAGTGCTTGATAAAATTTACTATTCAATTATCTTATAAATATATAATGACATAAAAGGATATGTTAATATGATTAAATGATATTTATTTTGAGATTAAAATATACTGATATAATTAAAATATTCAAAATAAAAATAAAATTATCTAAAATTTAATTAAATTATATTTTATAGCGTTATATATTTATTTATTTACTTACTTACTTATTTTTATTTATTTAT
Organism: Saraca asoca; assembly: GCA_026873985.1. Taxonomy (NCBI): domain Eukaryota; kingdom Viridiplantae; phylum Streptophyta; class Magnoliopsida; order Fabales; family Fabaceae; genus Saraca; species Saraca asoca. The sequence goes on from JANHAO010014959.1 coordinate 5,206, forward strand.
ATTGAATTAATGAACATATACCAAATATGTAATGATAAGTGAGTTTTTTTTGTTTTCTTTGATTTTGTGAAAAAAAAAGCATAGTATGATATTAAAAAAAAAGCATTAAAAATGAAGGTTTCTAATTAGGATATGAACTGTCAATTAATAAAAAAAGATGAATAAATTAGGAAAAAAATAATAAAAATATTTATTTTAATAAATTATAAGTATTTGGAGTAATTTTTTAAAAGAAATTTTTTTTTTCAAAAAGCCAGTACACCAAATATTTTTAAAATATGAAAAAGAGCTGTTTGACTAAGTGAAGAAAGTAAAAGTTAACTTTTTTTTATGCCCCAAACACACAATTAGTCACCATTTAATTGTTCAAGCTTCCCAGTGTGAAAGCAGACTAGCGGGACATGTTCATATACCTCCAAGGTATTTTCTTTTATAGAAAATAATATTCTTCATATTCTTGTAAATGTCAATTGCATGCCGTTTTAAAAAGGGAGTATGAAACCTTACCAAAATTTAAAAAGAAGGGTTTACATAATGTCCTCCACATGTATTCCCAGTACACACTACCATTGTTCTGTATTCCCACTTGAATATTTGAACTTTGAATAATCAGTAATTAGACTGTTTCTCCTTTTTGATTATTTTCAATAGTCCTATTTATATTTTTGTAACTAACACGCTGCATGTGGTGTTTTACCAACTACCCAATGTTCTTTGTTCAAAACTGACCAAGCCTTGTCAAGCTGTAAGATTTTCCCTTGTTTTTAAAGTCTAAATGTTTCCTCCTCAATTCTCATGTCAGTTTAATTAACTCAATTTATACTTTTTTATCTTTAACTTTTACTTATATTTTAATAATATTTATTAATTTTTATTTAAAATAATTATCACTTTTGAATTTTAAAATAAACATAACGGAAAATACTTTAAAAAATTAATTATTTTTTAGATGATAAAATTTTATATGACTAGATGAAATGCTAATAGAACATTTTATCAAAAAAACAAGAAAACTTAAGTCAAACTTCATTTTTTTAATTTGACCCGTGAAAGTTGTAATTAACTTCTTCGACATACTTCACCAAAAGTTAAATATTGTGAATGATTACGAGGCATCCGTGTATATACAATCAGATAAGAATGCTAAACAGCATGAATGTAATTGCAATTTAAATTCCTGTTAAATACAAATTAATTACAAACAGAAGTTCTATCACAACAAAGAATCAGACAAAGACATCAATTTTAGGTGCCATATTTCCAAACAACAACTTGAGATCATTCTCCAGAGGCGTTAAGTTGAGGTCCAAGCACGAAATCCTCGTACTGTTTGATCTCTTGAGAACTGGGACTTTTTCAACAACCTGGTTTATAGAAGGGAAACCTTCTTGGATCGCAGCTCTGTGCCTCCTCATGTGTCCTCCCAATGCCTGACCCATAGGGAATTCCAGACCACAAATAGAACACTCGTGCATTTTAGGTTTATTCCCTAAGCTCAGAAACTTGGCCTGAGATTTCAAATCTTCGCCTTCTAGCCTTGGTTTCCTGTGGCTGGCTCTGTGGCCGCCAAGCGCCTGAAATGATGAGAATTTGCGGTTGCAAGTTTTGCACTCAAATTCTATTGGTTCTGGATTTTTCGGGGACTTTCTTTCCTGAACATAAGAAAGTAGCGTTAGACAATTTGCTAAGTTTAAGGTCTCTGCTGCTTCGTAATCTCTCCCTCTCTTCATGGCTACTTGGAATGAAAGAAATAGAAAGAAACCGTGAGATGAAATTGTGATTTGTGAATTGTGAGTAAGACTTGGATATGGATCCTTGGTATATATAGGCCGTTAGGAACAGAGTCAAAGATTTAGTTTGACTGGTTTATTTAAAATTATTAAAACACGAGTTGGACCAACTTTGACTTTTTTATGACGAGAATGCCCCTTATAGCTGAAATAATTGCGTAGTGGATGATGGAATATTGGTGCGCGTTTTTGGTATTTAATCTAGAAAATGTTGCTCACGTGGCTGCTTACGCTCGCTATAGTTTATAGGCAAGTGGAGGCCGCGGCTTGAAGGTTACATTAGGGAATTGAGTGAGCCAATGAACACGTAAAGTAGTCGCGAGTGGCGAGCTCGTGGGAATACAATAATAGTAGGTGCTGTAATTTACTTCTTCCCTGAAACTTCGAGGGTTGAAGAACTTTCGAATAGAATCTTTCAAGAAAAAGGGAAGCAGCTTCTGAATAAAATTCTATTCTAGTGCTGGCCTCTGTGGAAGATGCCTTTGCTGCGTTACAGATTTGAACAAACTGGTGGCAAATACATGTTTTACTTTGATAAATTGTTAGCAATATGAATCCCCCGTCAAAAGTATAAATTTGAAAGAGATAAATATAAAATTTTTTAAGTTAAAATAGTGGATTACAAAATAGAATATTGACTTTTTCTCTTTTCGAAATTGATAAAAATTGACAATATTAGAAATTTAAGAAATTCACATTTAATTGTTTGACATTTGAGTTTGGTGTTTGCATGATACATTTTTTTCTCAATTTATGATCTAATGTCACCCATTTATTCTTTTGGTCTCCCATAAATTAGTATAACTTTTTGTGTTAGTTGATCTAACTTCTATCCATTCTATTTAGTTAATGCATGTGTTTGCGTAGAAGAAAAGTTACATGCATACTTATTATTATTTTTAATGTAATATGTATATTTACAAGCCTAGTAATTTCATTTAAAACATGTGAAAATAATTTCATAGTTTTTTTTTTTATTTTACAACGACAATAAAAGATTTGAATTCAAAACTTTTAACGTATTATTCTAATCCTTCACCGTTAAATTACATCTAGTCAAATTAATAATTTGAAAGTTATGCATATCAAGTTACTATGCAAACCATAATGAGGTCATTGAGTATGAAGTTTCCTAGCTTAAACTTTACTACAAAATTTTAATTATTTGTTTTTTTATTCATATACAATTGATATCTCCATCCACTGAAGTTCGAATTTTTTTCAACAAAGAAAATAAGGAGGTTTGAACCTAACCTCCGGTAAACCACCCTAGAGTTGAGATTTGTCTATGCTTATGTTTATATGTAGCAAGATCAATACATGTGTTGATGCTACACCACACAAATCTATGTATAGTATAATATTAGCATACGCTCATGCTAAATTTTAAAGCTTTTAAAATAAGTGTGTACTACAAATATTCTAAAAAATATTTTAGTGTCCGCCACAAAAATTATTAAGGTAAGGACTTCTTTTGCCTTTTACATGCATAAATTATATAAAAATAAAACTTTATATTTATGTTCTTGTAAATCTTAAATTTTCTTTTATTTAAGTCTCTCCACTAAAAGATATCGAGGCAAATAGTGGGATCCAACATTATGTATGCATATCTTTCTGATGCTAATTTTCTTCCTCTAGAGAGAAGATAATGAATCCAGAAATTGTTAGTTGCAGTGTGTATGTATATGCATTCCCGGATACAGCTTGCTATTATCTAAGAAAATGTCAAGATGTTGAAAATTCAGACAGCGTCAAAATCATGATGGAGACATCGTGTGGGGAAGTGCAAAGAGGTCTAACAAACACGCCATACATTTAACTGATGAATTTCATGAAGCTTCTGGAGAAATTCTGTCACATACATGACACCTAGCACGTCACGTCAAGCAGAAAAGCATCAGATCAACAATTTTTTGTAATTTGCTACTTAATTACGTCTGGTTGTGTGTAATCGGTTCTTGCGTCAAAATTTGAGTCCACAGATCATGCATGACGATGCAATGGCCGACATATCAAGAAAATTACGTAGTTTTTCTAGTCATCGGGAAAATTAATAAATAATGATGTGAAAGTTCTAATTTTATTCATTACACCTGTAAACCAAAAGTTGCTATCCTCAGAATGACAATTAGAATTCTAAAAACAATCGGTTAAGTTACAAAGTAACAAAAATTCATCTCTTTACATAAAGAATTGAATGAAGCAAAGGAAATTACGAACAAAAATTACACCAAAGAAAGCTCAACTCTAGGAGCCATATTTCCAAACAACAACTTCAAGTCATTCTCTAAAGGCGTCAAGTTCAAGTCCAAGCTCATAACTCTCTTACTGTTAGATCTTTTCAGAACAGGTACTTTTGCAACAGCCGGCTGCTTCACAGGATTAGAGAACCCTAATTCCATATTCATGGCAGCTCTATGTTTCCTCATGTGGCCTCCTAGAGCTTGTCCCAGAGAGAATTCTAAACCACAAATAGAGCATTCGTGCATCTTAGGTTTATTCCCTAAGCTCAGAGACGCTGCCTGAGCCTTTAGATCTTCACTGTCTATCTTCGGCCGCTTATGACTCGCTCTGTGACCACCGAGTGCCTGAAACGACGAGAATTTGCGGTTGCAAGTTTTGCACTCAAATAATTCAGCCGCTGATGAAGTATTCTGGGTTGTCTTGTTTTCTGCAGGGGTTTGAGAGAGAAGCATTAGGCAATTTGCCAAATCTAAGCTCTCTTTTCCTTCGTTAATTTCTCTCTCTCTCTTCATGTTTTCTAGAATCGAACGGAAGAAAAGGACAAAGTGAAGGATTTGTGTTGGAGGTGTGAAATTGTGAATGCAGGATGAGTTAGTGAGAATGTGGAGTTGGTATTTATGGGCAGTTGCTTGGGGCTGTCAGACCAGTCAACAATTTTGACTGCTTTTCTAACTTAGCCGTGGAGTTGCCGGTTTCGTTCAAATCTAAGAAAAGAAAGTACTTTTTTTTTTTTTTCAGATGGGGAGACTATTACAATGGCGTGAATACCCTTGACGATTACGGAATTGATGATGGAATAATGGGCTTTATAGTTGTCTTGTTTTGGTATTAAAGCCGAATAATTTAAGCTCACGTGGGGACTACGCTTTAACGGATTTTTGTAGAATATTAAGGAAGCCGTGTGGCGCAACGTTGTGCTTAGGCGAGCCACCGAGTGAACGAGTCGTGTCGTGACTACCAAGTCATTTAATTTGGCTGCTTTCTTCTACTCGTGAAACAATAAAAACTACCGGCTGTTCCAGGAAACTTCCAATGCCTTCAGAATATTAATTACATTCTTTTGGGCAGAAATTTCTATATTACACTAAAAAATAATATGAAGACTATTGGAGAAAGCAAAAAAGTAACAATATTTTGTGAAAAGAGTTAAAAAAATATTTTTTATTAAAATCATAAGTTTTCATAAAATTTTGTGATAATGTCTCTTTTTGAAATCTTACTTGCTGAGATGATATTTCTGTTTTTATCCCAGTAAATATGAAGAAAATTAGCAACCAACTCGGGGACTATTTGGTGTGTAATTGTTCAACAAGTGAGGCGTTGACATTTACTAATTTGGTGTGCAACGGTCGGATTTGATCAAATGGGCGGCAAAGCATATCTGCCTGATATTTTTCAGGTGACGTGTGCTTGTTTTCACACTCCAGACGCGGAACAGAACAATGGATAAGGACAAAACTACAATGGAATCCAATACAACACTTCCAAGGAAACTCCAGTTTTGGACTTGTCTTCCTCGAAAATTCACTTCAAAAACCCAATGTGAATTGGATGATCTTAAACTTAATATTCCAGTTGTAGAAAGTTATAACTTAATATAATATACGTTGACTATTCATTTGAATGTTATGTTGTATATATTAAGTAATAGCGTAGGCACAAAGTTAAATGTAATTAATATTTTCTATTTTCATAATTAAATATTATGATGGGACTTGTATCCTTCTAGAACTATTTCAGGCTAAGTCTTGAACCATTCTCCACGCAAAGAAGTTGCTTGTACCATTACGCTTAATTTCTTCGACGTGTATATGTCGCGTTTGACTGTTTATATCATCTCATTAATAATATGAATGGACCTCTTATCAGGTACCTATCATTTACACTCCGTGTTGTATATCATTACGTCTATTAGCTTCAATCAAATTTTAAATTTCTCCCAATTTCATTTAGGATTATTAATTAAGACTTACTATAATTTCTTATGTCTTCTAGTTATGACATGCGTTTTTATGTTCTCGCTTAATGAATAAAAACGCACGTGCGGTGACCTATAAGCTAGCAAATTAAACAATTCTATGCTCTTATTATGGAAATTCATTTAGTTTTGTGGAGAAATGTACATGCATATCCGACAGAAATTGTCCCTAATTGAAGCTGAACTGAATTGCAATTTGGTAAGATATTCAATACAATGTGAAACTCAGCCACTATAGTACAACTGTCTGATAATTTAAAAGTAAAGAGCTGGAAAGCTCATACACAGCATGACAAAAGTAAACACTCATTTTCATCTTTATAATATATCATTTTTCTTAATTTTATTTTTATGAAATACTTTTTTTTTTAATTTTATCACTTAATAATATTAATTTATCTAATTTTATTCATCAATTAATGTGTCGTTTAAATTTTTAACAAAGAGTTAATTTAAAAAATTTAAAACTTACATGATCTGACTAATTAACTGATTATATTTATAATTCCTCTAACCAGGCTCTGCAACATCATCCCTTTATTAATAATAAAAAAGGATAAATAACTTATATTATATTAGAGTTTTATTCTCCTTATTAATGAAAAAAGTGATATTATTGATGCTAATTAAAGAAAATAAATATGATCAAATAATTGATTAAATAATATAAGATTCGAACCTTTCCCATCAATTTTTTTATTAAGAATTTAAATGATGTTTTATTCAAAAAATTACTTAAGAATAAAATTGAATAAAATTCCAAGTTTACCACCTGAGTAACAAACAGCCGCTAGACGCCCCAGGTCCAGAAAAGTTTGTTCCAACAAAGTCAAATATCCACAGTAATAAGTCAAAAATTGCTTTTTCTCTTCATCTTTGTATATTTCTATATATTTATCTGTATATGTGTATGCAGGGTGTAATGCGGTGATTGAAACATCTGGCCATCTTAACTTTTGCTTTTCCTAACATGATTGGACCATAATAAAATATTTGCGTGCATTAATTCCAAACTTTGTTTCAAAAGCTTAATTTTAATGCTTGGATACTCGGATTAATTGTACATAAATCAATTAATCATTTCTTTAGATGAGTTAAAAAGCAAGCTTTTGTTGGCTTCAAAATTATAAGAATACATGATTACACATAATCTCTTATTATTTTCTTTTGCAATAACAGAAGATAATTTATTTTTCTCATAAAATATTTGATTTATGTAAATCTCAATTAATAAACAAAAATTTAAGTCAAGAGTTTGAACATTTTATGAATTGACTTGACTTATTGTGAATTAATTTGTGTATTAGTCAGTTAATCACTTCTTCAAGCGAGTTTCCGAAAATCACGAAAAATTCCTTGCTGCAATGGTAAGTTATAAGAATACCTGATTACACGTAACCTTAGTGCCATCATTTTTTTCTTTTCCAGTAATAGAAGATAGTTGCCCTTTCTCACAAGTTATACATCATATCACCCAGTCTTATTAAAATCCGACTGGGCAGTGCGACCGACATCTATCATCCTATCCAATTTCGCAAGTCAATTTTTTTAAATTGGTCTAATAAATTTATATATAATAAAAAATTAACATTTAATTGATTATAAAATCAATAATATGTTTTTTTATAAATTAGGGCTTCAATATAAATTAATTATTATTTAATTCTTTTAATAAATTTATATAAATTTTTATTTATAATATCATTTAATTTGACTATTGATCTAATCAGCTAGATCAATCAAATAATCAAATCATGAATTAATGAATTTTTTTCATTCCCAACCAAATGAGATCCAAATCTTAAATTGTTTACATGAAGTAATTGTTGGAATATTTGAACTAATGAGTAAAGATATTCAAATGTGCGAATAAGATTATGTTTTATGGATTTAGTTATTGATGAAGCTATTAGGTATTAACACCTAAGTGATATGTTCTTTTCAAACCTTGTTATCAATATTGGTCTACTCTAATTAATTATCAACAAATTTTGTGATGGAATCTCAATACACATGATTATTACATAAAATAATCATGTAAATACTTACTAAATTCTAACATATATTGTTTCTCATTTATGATAGAATAATTAAGGAAAGATAAAAGTGTGTCTTTTATATCATTCTTCAAGATAATTCAGGCCTATTTTTCATTTAGTGAATCGAATGTATAAAGAAGAAAAAGTGTGTCTTTTTAATCTCATACAGATGTGATTTATGTTTAATTTACTAATAATAAGATAGAAATTAACCACATTAATATTGAAAAATTTATGGGGCTTATTAGCAGAAATTAAACATGTATTCATCTCCCATAACCATTGAGAAAGAGAGGAAGAATAAGAGAAATAAAACTCATGGTTTCTCATGTATGATTTTTAAACTTAATTATATTTCATTGTTATGGAATTATGATGGAATTAAGTGTCATGGTTATGAGTTTTGGGTATGTAATTATTGGGCAATTAAAAGACATGTTTTTTGGGTAATATAACTGATGTTACTATATAAATGAGATGAATCATAATTTAAAGAACATACACTCAGTTATTCTATTAACTCTTGTTATGGGCATTTTTCAGGACTGAGTGAAATGGGCCAGCAAAGATCTAATGAACCAAATTAAGGCAAAAGGGCCAACCAATTCTAAAGCAAGGTTGTAGAAGCCAGTTGGCAGATCGCCCAGTTCGAGCTCGAAGCCTCCAGCGGTCCAGGATCTCTGCGAGCTCCTCCCGACATAATTGAACACAGCTAATGTCTGGTCAGCAGTATGAAACACACTTCCAAATGGCAAATCAACCTCTAAAGACTGACAATGATTTGTCTTACATTTATTACCTGATGCCTAGCATTTATTGCCTGATGCAGTTGTAATTATAGTTTTACAATGTTAAATTACAACTTGTAACCTTCTCTACTTCTATAAATAAGAGTGGAGATCATTGTAATAGAGAGAGTAGAAAATACAAACAAAAACCCTATCAAAATATAAAGAGAGTTGTGAGTATTGTAACTCTAATAAACTGAATAGAGAAACAATTGCAAATAGCAAATACAGCCACCGTGGACGTTGGGGCCATACTGACTTTAGTTGAACCACATCAAAAACCCTGTGTATTCACTTTGTTCCTCTTTTTCTTACTCTTACAGCCTTTTCATATCTTCATGGCTTTTAAAGCAGTTTGGGTTCCGAAACTCTCAGTTGATTGATTACCAAAATTGACCATTAATATTTTGGCATGCCCAATGGGACTAGACTGCTTTTCTGTTGATTCACCAACCAACCATGATGGCAAGAGGAAGAATAACTAGGAGTTCTGATGCTGCCACTAACCAGTCGGGTGGCCGTGGAGAGTAATAGCAAAATGCGCCAGAGGACAGAAACCCATTCCTGGCAAGCACTTTTACCATTCCCCTGGAAATCGATGATGTACAAGCATTGCACCGGCCTTAAGAGGCACTCGAGAACATAGTTAGGAGACTTGTTGATGCAGTTGCTGAGCTAAACCAAGCCTACACCCATGGAGTACAAAAATAGGCTGAAGTTGCTGTAATTGGAAAAATTGATTGGGGACTACAAAAAGAGATGCTGGTTCGAGAAGGGAAGCCAGCTAGGGAAGGGCCTCAATGAGTAGACTTGATGTTAGCCTGATAGGTGCCCTAGGGCCAATGTGATTGAGCTCTATTATATCTATGACTGTACATTCTGTATTAATTTGATCATAAAGGTTGATTATTCATCTTATATTGCTTTCATTGTATATTGCATGTTAAAGATAAAGTTCATGGTGAGAAGTTATTTCATTCAATCAATCCTATAAGGGGTTATGGGATTATGAGGGTGATTGTTAATGATATAAACTTTTGCA
>JANHAO010014960.1:0-15068 GCA_026873985.1 Saraca asoca
AAGTTTATATCATTAATAATCACCTTCACAATTCCATAACCCCTTATAGGATTGATTGAATGAATTAACTTCTCACCATGGACTTTATCTTAAGTATGCAATGCATAATGAAAACAATATAAGATGAATAATTAACCTTTATTATCAAATCTACAGAATGTATAGTCATAGATGCAATAGAGCTTAATCACATTGGCCCTAGGGCACCTATCTAGACTAACACCAGCTTACTAGCTGCAAGCCTTGGACACGAGACAAGATTGGGACAAGTTTCGGCTCGTTGAGAATGAATTCCATCTCACCAAGTGAAGCATGTGACCCCTGATGTCTTCTAGGGAGCCAGTTTAAACTAGCTCGTTAAGCCTACCAGCACAGTCAGCAGGTCACCCAACGTGAACTCGTACTGCTCAGCAAGCTATCTCAAGGGTTATGTACAAAATGCCAGGGTCTAGTCAGCACCCAAAGGCACATTCTCCCAACTAACAAGTCAGCCCCTAAAATTGACATATCAGCCTCTAAAATTCAATAATGAAATACCAAGCATTTATTACCTATCAAGCATTTATTGCCCATGAGGGTGGAAATAATTATTTGGCTATTTGTCAAATTATATTTGTAACCCTCCCAGCTTCTATAAATAGGAGAGGGATGTATCATTGAGAAGTAAGAGTAATTACATGTAGACCCTCTGCCAGAACAGTGAACACTTGTATAGTGGGAGAGTACTAGTATTGTAACTCTATTGTACTGCATAGAGAAGCCACTAATACAAAGCTAATACAAACCGCCGTGGACATAAGGGCCCAACTGACTTTAGCCAAACTACTATAAAAGCTTTTGTATGCATTGTTCTTCCTCTTTCTCACTCTCTTTTTTACTTAAACTTGAGTTATCAATTTGCAGTCGGGGTGTTGAAGAACCAATTAGGTTGACTAAGATTTGGGTTCACTAAACCAAATTTTACTATCAATATTTTGGCGCTAGAAGGAAGGCCCCCAACTATATTTTCTCTTTTTTTGGTTAATCGTCTAGTTGCAATGGTAAGAGGAAGAACCACTAGAAATTCTGGCGCTGTCACTGGCCAACTTGATGGTCACATATAGCAACAAAAAGAACATTACCAATCGAAGGCTCAGCCTTCTCAATGGCAGGCATATCTGCCACCCCAACAATAGGTGCTACCATTGGTATGGCATTTTTTACTCCCCATCAGCCTATTACCCTTGACACCAATGGAGCTTAAGTGTTGTTCCAGTGCTAGGAAATGCTTGAAAACACTGTGAGAGTTAGCTGATGCGATAAAAGCATTGGCTCAAGTGCAAGCCGAGGGTGCATAAAAGCAAATTGAGGATGCTGTGCCTAGAGAAAGACCCCAGCAACCTAGGGTCTAGCAAGAGAGAGTTGTTAAAGAAGAGCATCGATGAGCCGGTTCTACCCACTCATCTAACTCATGGTTGAGATCATAAGTTCATCGAGTTTGCAAAGATGATGAAGAAAATGATCAGTGATCTCAGAGCTCACAATGAGAAAGAAGCTCGAGCAGGACTGATCAGGGGCACAAATTAGATCGTCATTCATTGAGTCGAGGGCACAGTAGAAAGTACAAAACCTTAGATCGTCTCTCCCACAATCAAGAGAGTGATAGAAGCCATCGCACCACTAGCCAATGATCTGAGACTCAGGACCTATTGATTGACGAGCTGTTCCGGAGGGTGAAAGAGCTAGAAAAAAGACCCGGGGCCTAGAATAGCCAAGGCAATTATGAGGAACGGATGCGTTCACCTAGGAGATCGAGATAGAATCCCTTCCCCGAAGGTTCAAAGTCCCTAACATCCTACCATACAATGGGAATACTGACCCTTACAACCATTTGGACACATTTAATGTCCAAATGGACCTCCAAACTTCAAAATCACTGGTTAAATGCCACGTTTTCCTTGCGACACTTGGGGAAATACCCAAGACGTGGCTCCAAAATCTTCCTGCCTATAGCATTCATAGTTGGGATGACTGGTAAACAAAATTCTTCAACCAGTATAAGGCGTTGAAGAGGCAACTCATACTGTCTTGCCACCTTGTGATAGTCTTTTAGAGAAGAGATGAGTCACTAAAGGATTACATTGTTCGATTTAGATGTGAGGTCTGCAATGTCAAGAACCCTTCAAATGAGAGCATTCTCATAGCCATTTCAGCTAGGCTCCATAAAGACAACAAGCTTTATGAGAGCATATACAAGTCTTTGGTAAAAGACTTGGGCGAGTTCTATGATCGAGCTACCAAAGAAATAAGATAGGAGGAGACTTTCAGCATGAAGAAGCCCAATCAAAAAGATAAAGCAAACGGCTCCAATCGGGACAAGAAGAGGAATAATGGCGGAAGCAATAGAGGTGGTCAAAAGGGAGGTTCTGATAGCTAAGTTGCAAAGAAGGCTAGGGGTGAGTGACCATCATGTCAAGGTTGCTATGGCAGTTACAACATTCTATCATATACCCCAAAAAGAATTTTTGCAATGGAGAGGGACAATGAGGACATCGGGAGGCCCAGGCCCTTAAAAGCTCCCCTTTAGTGAAGAAATAAGAATAGATTTTGTGCATATCACAATGAAGTCAGGCACAATACTTTAAATTACTAATCACTCAAGGACACTATAGAGGATCTCATTAGAAGAGGTCGTTTGAGGGATTACATGGTACAGCCCTCGAGACAATGACTTCCACGACCTCACTAACTAACTTAGCACTAGCACCATCAAACTCTCGAACATGAGGGGACACCCTTAGTGAGGACTATATTCACCATTCATGGTGGACCCTATATTGCTGGAACTTCAAAGAGGTTTTATGAGCGTATGTGCGGGAGGCAAGATATGTCTTGCTTGCAAGGTGTGATAGGGCTGGGGGACTAACAAAGAAAGCCAGAACGAGCTTTAGTTGCATCATTTTTAGCAACGAAGATGCTCGAGGAATTCATTCACCGCACAATGATGTTGTGGTCATTTGAGCTAGGATCATCAATGATGAGATGCGAAGAATTATGGTGGACACAGCCAGTTCGATAAATGTGATGTACCAACAGTGCTTTGACCAGATGGGCATAAACCCCAACTAGCTCAAGCCTTCCTTGAAACCTCTTTTTGGCTTCACAGGAGATGCAACAATCTCGACAGGGCAAATCAAACTCCCTATAATCCTTAGAGATTTGGGCTATCAAGCCACTACCTTAGTTGACTTTTTGATCATTGATTCTCCATCAGCATATAATGTGGTGTGAGAGCGATCGATTTTGAATGACCTGGGCATGATCATATTGCCCAAATCACTCACCATCAAGTTCCCAACCCCAAATGGAGTTGGATATGTTCAAGGAAAGCAAGAGGTGGCTCGACGATGCTATAGAGATGCAATTGAAATGGGGGAAAGGGGAAGGAAAATTAATGTGGTCTCTAAGGGATTGGTGAACATGATGTTCAAAGATCAAATCAAGAAAACAATGGAGGTGTACATGGACGATATGTTGGTGAAGTCTAAATAACTTGCCAACCATGTCCACGACCTGGGGGAAATGTTCCAAATCCTAAGGAGGTACCGAATGAAGGTAAACCCATACAAATGTGCATTTAAAGTCGCTTCCAGAAAGTTTCTTGGCTTCATGATGAACAGCAAGAGGATTAAGGCAAATCCAGAAAAGATCAGAGCCTTCGTTGACATAAGATCCCCCACTAGGCCTAAAGATGTCTAGAGTTTGAATGGCCAAGTTGGGGTACTAAGTAGGTTTATCTCCAAAGCAACGAATAAATGTGTGCCTTTCTTTGACATCCTAAAGAAGGCAAAGAGGTTCGAAAGGATGCAACAATGTGAAATTGCCTTCCAATAACTTAAATAGTATCTCGGGCAAGCTTCTCTTTTATCGAAACCAAAAGAGGGTGAGAAGCTAATCGTCTACCTGGGAGTATCTCAATCTCAGTGCTGTGAGAAAAAGGTGGAGCTTAGTTTCCCGTTTACTATGCGAGCAAAAAATTATTAGATACGGAGACAAGGTATTTGCCTATAGAGAAACTTGCATACTACCAAGTAATTGCCTCGAGAAAGCTGCAACCCTATTTCCAAGTGCATAGCATAGAAGTGCAGACACAGTTCCCACTCAGACAAGTCCTACAAAAGATGGATGTCTCAGGATGTTTCCTCATATGGGCAATTGAGCTAGCTCAATTTGAAATGGAATATAAGCCTAGGCTGGTGTAGAATTCACCAAACCCATACAAGAGGAAGTGGAGACACCTGAAGCTCTAAGTTGAGAACTGTACTTTGACAGGTCGTCAAGCAAGCAAAAGGTCGAGGTAGGGTGCTCTTTATCAGTCTAGAAAAACATAAAATCCTCTATGCACTGAGGTTTAACTTTCAAGCCATGAACAACAAAGTCGAGTATGAAGCTTTGTTAGCTAGACTCCAACTGGTCAAAGAGGTGCGAGCTGATAGGTTGAAGATTTTTAGTGATTCTCAGCTCGTTGTCTGCCATCTACGAGGAACATACCAAGCTCGAGAATCAAAGATGACTACTTACTTATAGAAAGTCTAGGAATTGCTAAGGACGTTTCAGCATTATGAGATCAACCAAATACCGTGAGCTCAGAATACGTACGCTGATGCCTTGGCTTGCCTAGCCACTACTAAGGATGCTGACTTCCTTGGCACGATCCCAGTAGAATTCCTCTTGTTCCCGAACATAAAACAAAAAGATGCTTCAATGACAATTGCTAGGATGATGGGATCCTAGATGAACCCAATCTTGGACTATCTGCAAAGTGATAAACTGCCAGAGGATAAGCTTGAGGCTCAAAGATTATGAGCTCAAGTGGCCATATATTGTATCTACAATGATGTGCTATACAAAAGAGGGTTTTTAACCCCACTTTTAAGATGCATTGATGGCCTTGATTGTGGTACTATCCTAGACAAAATCCATGCTGGCCATTATGGAAACCATGCTGGGGGATTGTCTAGCACAAAAGGCTTTCCAGCAAGGATTCTACTAGCCCACGATGAAATAGGAAGTGATTGAACTTGTCAGGAGATGCAACAAATGTCAAAGATTCATGAAGATCCTGCGAGCCCTACCAGCTTACTTGTAATAGATGGTTAGTCTATGGCCCTTTGCAATTTGGGGCATGGACCTAATAGGATCGTTTCCTACAGCTCGCAGAAATTACAAACATGCAATGGTAGTTGTAGATTACTTCACCAAGTGGGTAGAGGCAAAGAAGCTCATAGAAATCTCTTTTGCAAAGATAGAAAAATTCGTATGGAACAATATCATTTACAAATTTGGAGTCCTCCAATAGATTGTAACTGATAATAGGACTCAGTTCAATAGCGAGCAATTCCTCAAGTTCTACGATGATCTCAAAATTATGAAGAGTTTCTTGGTCGTAGACCATTTGTAGGCCAACGAGCAAGTTAAAGCCATTAATAAGACCATCAAACAAATCTTGAAGAAGAGATTGGAGGCCAAGAAGGGAGCATGGGTAGACGAGCTACTGAAGGTGCTCTGGGCCTATAGAACCACACCTTACAACACCACAGGAGAGACCTCCTTCTCGATGGTATACAAATGCAAGGCAATGATCCCAGCAGAACTTGAGATGGCATTACAATGAAGGATTACCTTCGATCTAGAGGATAACAATCAACTACTCGCCACGAATCTAGATCTCGTAGAAGAAACAAGGGAAATGGCTTGCCTCAAGGTCGCGACCTACTAACAACGGGTCGCAAGATATTACAACTGAAGTGTTTGAGTTCGTAACTTCAAGCCTGGTGACCTCATTTTATATCTTATCCTTCCTGGCACTCACAAGGCCAACAAGGGGACCTTAACGCCGAATTGGGAGGGCCCATACCTCATAAAGAGAGTTATTGGCTATAGATCCTATCATTTGGTAGACATGAATGGGACAAAGTACGTTTGAGCCTGGAATGCAGAACATCTTCACCATTAATACCAATAAAGACCCCTAAAGTTTGTAAATAATTATTCAAAAATAAGTGTAAATATTCAAGTAATTCTTTGAATTTTTATATTTGTATTCATTCCTAAATAAAGTCCTAATAAAGTCCCATACAAGAAGTGAGATATTATATGAAGAGTATTAATTGAAGATGTCTATTGAGTACTTGTCCTTAGCACAAGTTTATCAAGTCATGTATTTGAGCAAGGAAGCCGAGGGGAGCAAATAAAAATTTAGTATTACTTCAGCAAAGTTAATTTGTACAAAGTTCGAAGATTCATTTCAAAGTTCCAAAAAAAATACAAAGTTATAGAAAGTCATGGCCTAAGGAATTAGAGCTTCAGGAGCTGGAGCTTCAGAAGTCGAAGCTTTAGGAGCTGGGCTTTCTTGAGGTAAAAAGTCAATAAGAGTTCCAACGACATTTGCTATTCGGTCACCGGCAACTTTCATGACCTGCGAGCTACTTTCTCCATGGGTAGTACCCTCGGTAGAAGGAGCCTTAACCACAGACCCTGCACTTTCTGGAAGACTTAGCCTTAACAACCTTCCTCTTGAAGCGTTCCATGGCCTTAAAAGTCTCCTCACTAAAAAAAGAGAAGCATAATTCTAGATGTTTTTCCCACAGGGTGTAGAAGAAGGCGGCACTGGTCTTAGACTCTGCCTTCTCCACTACTTTCACAATTAGTAAGGTAGTCTTTACTCGAACCTTAGCAACCTCCTCCTTTCTAAGGGTGACCTCCTTCAAAGTGCCCTTAGCTCGCTGCCCCACTTCCTTGGCCTGCAGCTCTGCTAACCCAGGTCATTGTTCTATGATCTCAGCCCATTGCACTGCTCACTCAGCATGCTTGTGAGCCAGGTCCAGATCGATCCTCGCTTTGTTCAAATCATTAGTTGTAATGCTGAGGTTCAACGCAATGACCTTATGATCTGCCACTTTACAAGACAAGGCAGCTTCAGCATCCCTAACCTTCTCCCTCAGCTCCTGTGCTTCAACAGAGATGATAGCCAGCTCGTCCAAGAGCTTCACCTTTTCCTCCTCTTGGGGTTGGAGTGTCTCGTCTAGCTTCACCATTATTAATAAGTTCTGAAAAGCCAATATAGCAAAATTAGAATATGAAGGAAGTTAAAGAATTAGGATAAAGGAATTCCACTTACCACTAGGCCATAATGAGACGCATAGCCGACCAACCCCCCAACGGTGAAGTCCTTTGACTCCAACATCTGGATCCTATTGTTGTTGGTGTATGCCCTAGAAACCAATCATAAGATGATTGTTTTGCATACATTGTGTTATATTTTTAAAGGCAATTCAATTATTATATTTTGTTATATCTATGTAATATAAATAAATATAATAATTTCTCTAGAATAATTTATTATTCTTAAAATATCCCTAGTCGAGTATTGTTATGAATTGGGATAGCAATAATATAGTGAGACTAGTATGTATGATGATTGATGACCAAGAGTCATGGATATGAGATATCAAATCATTACATGGGTACATATTAGAGAACAAAATATACTGGGCCGACCTGCTATAAGAATGCTACATGGATAGTTATGTGTCATAAGCAATTCTTATAGTGACCATATTGTATGAAGTCTTTGGACCTGAAATCATCATGGTTCCCTACATGAGGAATTATTTACTTTGATACTGCCTAATGTTACCTTTAATAGGGTGGCCTAAAAGGCAGTGGTTAGGTATATCACAAATCATGCGGAGGGATGTGGGGGGATCTAGATGGGATTTTATCCCTCCTACTAAGGAGGAGTAATATCCATGGGGCCCTTGATTGAGGTGGACTAAGAAATGCATGGTCGTGCTCAAATGGATCAATATGTGATATTGATTCATTTGTTTTCAACTAATCACTCAGGAATCAAGAAACATAGATTGAATTATTAAGAGGATGACACATTCTATGCGTCGAGTTCAATCTGGATATTCGAACAAAAGGGATTAAGATATATGGAATATTGTCATTGTTTAGATATGTCAAATCACTGACATTCTTATTAATTAGGTAGCAGTGATGTATTGTTAGATACCGTTCACTGTCTATGATACAAAAATTAGAGTAATTTTGGTATCATTGCCAACGTGATAAGAACCTATAGGGTTGCACATAAAGAGTGAGACAAAATTGGAATTGATGTAATATAAATAAGATTCTTAATTAGATTAAGAGATCCTTAAAATATAGTCCAATATAATATAATATGATATAATATAATATTGGATTATATTATAATATTATATTATTTAATATTAAAGTAATATTATATTTCTTTTGGGCTATATTAAGGTTATATTACATTGGGCTTAATTATTGATATTAGTTAGACTTAGTCAATAAACTTAAGCTCAAAAGCCTTTTACACTTTCTGTTGGACTAAGACTCTCAATTGGGCTAGGACTAGGACTAGGTCTTTTCTCACTAAACCTTAGAGTTATAAAGATAACATTTAGGATTAGTGCGGAGGAAGAATGGCAAAAAAATAAGCAGAAGAAAAATAAAAATAGTTTTCAGGAAAGCCAATTGAGAGATCTTAGAAAGATAGAGAGAGGCATTTTCTAGCAGAGGCATAGTGTGTGAGGCAATTCCATCATCCAGATTAGAGTTTTGTCTTCCCCGTGTGTTGATACCATAGAGACACAAATTTGTTAATCTATGTTGGTGATTTCTACATCAGACCAGAACATTGCATCTAACTGTAGCATCATAGGAGAGGGAAGTTCATCAATTTCTGTTGTTGTTTTCTGCATCAAACCACAACACCATAAGGAGACGGGATCTATGTTGCTATATTCTACATCAAATGCAACACAATAAGGTATTATCTTAACTAAATAATTTATGGTTTGTGCATGGATCCTTAGTGGGTTTCAAAATTTTTTTTAATTTTTCGCTGTGTTTGTTACATCGAAACCCAATAATTGCAAGGCCCCAGGATCGCATTGATGCTATCCACAAGGACGTTGAGGTATTCCTCAGTCTTGGAGCTGGGCCTTGTAGGTTGCTCCATGACTTCAACCTCTGGTGTCGCTTCCTTGCAAGCAGCAACCTTCTTTTTCCCCTTGTTCATCTTTCACTTCTTGGCAAGGGCCTCAGAAGAGGTAGCGACATTGGCTGCAAAAGTTGCCTCAGGCTCAGGGGTAGGAATTGGCTCTTGTGAATGAGCTAATGCTAAAGTCGAGGGCTAGCTTCTAGCAGCAGGAGCTATGCTGTCTTCGGGAGCCAATGAGGTCTCCTCCTCATCAGAGTCAGGTGGCGATGTCCTGAAGATAAGCTTCATAATGCCCTCATAATCGTTGAAGTTCACTGGACCTACCTCCTTGACTCGATGAACTCCTATTTCCTTAGTAACCTCAATTCCCATTGCTGGTACAAGCTTATGGGAGCAAAGAAGACTCTCATCAAAGCAAAAGTCATTCTGAAGATTGTTTAAAGCAACAAACTAATCTAGAACTCCTAGCTCCTCAACCCCAAGAGTTAGATTCATACCGGTCCCAATTACAAAATGAGACAAAGTTAGTATCAATGAAACAAATGTGAACAAGTCATTAAGCTCACATGCCCTCAGCTTGTTTGCTGGGTGTGAGGACAAAATCGAAATGCTGAAGATCACGAAGGGATGGACAAGAAATGTAAAACCAACAAGTTTTATATTGCCCCACATTGGACTTCCCTTTGGTGTCCCCCTGTGGTAGAATCCTCTTGTGCTCTATCGACCGAGCTGAGAGATAATAAAGCACATCCAATGTGCTTGCACACCTAATGTTATACAGGTAGCATAGGACTTCAATCGATGGCGGTGGGAGGCCATTCCTCAAATATATTAGCACTAAAGAAGTAAGCTGGGTGTAGGAATTAGGGGTAAGTTGAGATGGGCTGAGTTTGATTTTGTTCAGGAAATTAATGATAAATGGGTGTATAGGAAACCTAAACCCCGCAACAAAGTGCGAGAAGCTAATAGTTATAAGCCCTTGAGGTGGATAAGGGGCATAGTCATCCGAAGAAGGTACCATGAGGCGGCCTCCACGAGGGATTCAAAATGTCCAAGGTATAATCTAAAGATCATGGAGACGAATAAACAAAATGTATAAGCTGAACACCTGATGATCAGAAGGTCGTTGGCTCGCAATAGCCTCTTGGTCCCCAATAGGGTCTAGGCAAGTAGCAAAATCACCAACGACCTTACCACTCCTTAAAGTCGCTTCATCAAGATATCACACCCGCTGCGCCAGAGAGCCAGGCTTGTTATTGCCCCTATTAGTGATGTCGACATCCATGACCTACGCCTATCTACACAAAAAAAAGGGAACAGTCAAGTCACTACAAGCAGACCCTACCCAAAAGGCTAAGGCTAATGATTTCCTATGTGACAGCTCATGCACAGCTCAAGTCACCGCACCTAAGTCCTAAACTCTGGAAAATAGAGGGGACTCAATGATGGAACCATAAATCCAAAAAATAAACATAATACTCAAAACAGTAATTGGAAGCCCTAGAGTCTAATGGCAAGCTGCCTAAATAAGCCAAACCAAGCAAAAGGAAAATGTACAGGCAAGCAGTTTCAGCCAGCATTCGAATGTTTCAACCACAAGCCAACAAGTCTAACACAAACCATAAAACAGGGAAACCCAGAAACCATAAGTTAAGGAGAAACCGACTCACTATGATTAACTAAAGCAAAAGGACCGAAGATGAGTGCAGAAAGTGCTTCCTGGTGAGTAGAATCTGAACAGAAATTGGAGAGCTAGAATGACACTGACGGTAGTAGACAACAATGATCGGATTGCAGAGAATGGTAGGGAGAACGAATAAGAAGAGCTTAGGAGTTTTGGAGTTTCAAAATGGCAAATGAGAGGGAAAGAAGACCTCTTTTGACTTATATGGCACACAGTGCCACTATTAGATTTAGGAACCCATCAACTACCAGTGATCTGATGGGTTAGTGAGTGCCAGCAGAAAGCTGACAATAACATGCTACATACACTTACCAGAGGTAGGAGCAATTATGACAGACCATGGCAGAAATCGAAGAGCCATAGACAAAGTGAGTAGGAGCCTGCCAAATGATCTGTAGGATTGTAGATCGCTAGTGATGAACTAGAACTCCCAGCTCACTCCGCATCCAAGAAGTGCCCTCGGTACCAAACTCTTATGCGAACAACACTAAAATCCCACGTCCAAGAAGTGCTAGTCATGCACCAAACTCTTAAGCGGATAGCATCCAAGAAGTGCCCTTGAGCACTAAACTTTTGTGTGGACAATGTCAAAATCTCACATCCAAGAAGTGCTAGTCATATACCAAACTTTTGTCTGGGCCATTTAAACTCTTGCACGGATAAAAATGCATCTATGCAACCTACTTGGGCACTCATTCCCACACCAACAAAAGTGCTCAAGCACTCTAGTGCTAGACTTCATTGCTAACCAAGATGAGCTAATGCAACCAATTGGTCATCCAGCATGGCACATATCCTTTAAGTTATGATTTATTGATTGAAAAGCCTATTTATATAAATTCAATTAATATTATCTAAGGTTGATTGACCTAACGAGCACTTATTTTATCTAACGATTATCGAGTTATGGTTTGTAGGGACTTATTCATGTTGTTGGTTGTGACCTAATGTTGCGCGTTGAGGAAAAACAAGAAATAAAATACAAAGTTTCATTATAAAACCTTTCAACGAGGTGAAGTTACATGAAAAACCAAGGGAACAAAAAAAAAGCCTACAATAGACTGAGGAAGGCTTGAATTCCAGCAAGTCGCAAGGTCAGCAAGCAAGCCTAATAGTTCTAACTCCTTTTTCCTATCCTCCTCCAAAGCTAAAAGCTCCTCTCTTAGCCTTGCAACTCTAGGACACTTGAAAAAACCAAACAGTAAGCCCACCAGAGGATAAAAGAATAAAAAAAGAGGAGATAAACTTGTTAGCACCATGAGGAGGTCATGAAGAAATTCCTAGAGTCCTAAAAAAGGAATGCCCCATGGGAACCATATGTAGTAGGCCATATATGCCCCACAATCTCATACAGTAGGCCATACACACCCCAAAGCATTTCACCGAAGGCCAGAACTTAAGAAATATAGTGGGCTCAGTCAATGTACCCATCTAGTTATTCCTTGAAGTAAGCAATATGGCTTCTCATGCCTTATATAGACTAGTCCAACCTCACAAAAGAATCCAAAGAGAATCTAGCTATACCAAATTGAACGGTCCAGAAGAAAACAAGATTGTTGCATCGACAGATATGGAATGTGAACAATGGGAGGTATGGCCTGGTGCAAACGAAGTGAAAGATTGAAGCCTGAAATGACAACATAGTAGGCTGTGGATGAAGACTTTGAGTATATGGCAAATTGTAGTTGAAGGACTTAACACTACAGACTATGAGCAAGGATTCTACTAGTAAACTATAACTCCTAGTCTGCGAGGCAAACTAAGAGTTATGGGCTGATGTTATGAATATTTTCTGAACAATGCAAAATGAGTTGGTGAAAGCCCAATAAGAAGCTAAGTCCAGTCAGAAAGGGCTTGAATCACCCAACCATGGAGGTCACTCAATGGATGCGCTAGCTCACTAGCTGCGAGCCTGAGACACAGGACGAGACTAAGACAAGTTTTGACTCATCGAGAATGAATTCCATCTCGCCAAGCAAAGCATATGACCCCAGACATCTTCCAAGGAGCCAATTCAGACTAGTTTGCTATGCTCGCTAGCATAGTCAACAAGTCACCTAATGCGAGCTCATACTGCTTAAAGAGCTGTCTCAAGGGTTATGTATGGAATGCCAAGGTCTAGTTAGCACCCAAAGGCACATTCTCCCAACCGACAAGTTAGCCCCTAAAACTGACACATCAACCTCTGAAATCTGATAGTGAAATGCAAAGCATTTATTACCCATCAAGCATTTATTGCCTACGACGGCAGAAATAATCATTTTTCTATTTGTCAAATTATATTTGTAACCCTCCTATCTTCTATAATTAGGAGAGGGATGTATCATTGAGAAATAAGTAAAAGCAATTACATGCAGATACTCTGCCGGAACAGTAAACACTTATATAGTGGGAGAGCACTGGTATTGTAACTCTGCTGCACTGCACAAAGAAACCACCAATACAAAGCTAATACAAACCGCTGTGGACATAGGGGCCAAGCTGGCTTTAGTTAAACCACGATAAAAGCTTCTGTGTGCATTATTCTTCCTCTTTTTCACTCTCTTTTTTGCTTAAGCTTAAGTTATCAGCTTGCAATCTGGGGTGTTGAAGAACCAATCGGGTTGACTAAGATTTAGGTTCACTAAACCAAATTTTAATGTCAACAATCTCAAACTAAAATATTCACATTATCTTAAAATATTCATATTATCTTTAATTTCAATTTAGTAGATAATGTCGAATATCAAATTATCTATGTCATTATTTCCTTCCATTAAATTTTTATTGATTTTCAATACTTATCACAATTTTATTATTTCATTAGGTAATTAATAGAAGTAAAATCACAACAGTTTTTGAAAATACAACTACAATTTAGCTAATAATAATTTATAGGGTTCCAAAATTATTGGTTTCGAGAAATTTTCCCACATTCAAAAACAAAATAATGTGTATATTAAATAACTATTGAGAAATTTAATTTAAATAGTGTATATATTATATGCCCATAATCACATCTGAAAACAAAATGCCATATGATAAAAGATTATCCCCATCAATGTTTCCAATTTTTTTTTTCATTTTTTTTAAGCTTGGACATGTCCCAAAATAAATCATAGAAAATGGCCACAAACAATCAAGACTTTGGCCTTTTTGAATTAATCCATAATAAATGGAAGAGAAATTATTAGGATCCTAAAAGTCTAAAACAAACTAGCATTTCATTGAAAACAAAGTTGAATGATTTAAGTGCAAGAATAATTTTTGGTGTCTCCTCTTTTGATGGTTCAAAATTAGGAAGATGGGTTTGATTTCTAGGATTTTTCTTTGTGATAACATTCAACATTGCAAAGGTTTATTTTGCTTATTTTGTCATAGTGATTTTGCTTCATGATATTATTTTGCTTATTTTGCTTGATAGCAATCTCCTCCTCTAGTGGTTCGGAACTAATGATTCTTTCCGTAAGTTCTTGGTAATGATTAGTCATAGTTATTTTGCTTATTTTGCTTGATTTTGGTTTTGCTGTGATAAACATTTTAAGGTGTTAAGGTTTTTTATTTTTTCAGTGGGTAGTCCATTATCCCGTAATCATTGGGTGAACCTAACATATTTCATTTGAAATATGGGAAAAAATACAGTAGAGATTGATGAAAAATTACACAGTATGCCTCTTACTTAACTGCAATGCACAATTTTCTTTTCATTATAAGACAAGATTGTTGTTCTACCCTGGATTATACATAGTTGTTCTATACAAGAAGCAGCCACTCATAAATCTGTATGTGAATTTTAGTGTAAAGTATATTGTTGATATATTTTAGGTATTCATAATGCCATGTACTATATATATTAGTAGCTATCCAAATCATAAATTTTTGGCTTCTATTTTTATTAACTAATTCACAATACCGTGTAGTTGATATACCAATTGTAGAAAAGAACTAATGCTAGAGATTGAGGTTTATCATTGGACAATATATAGACCCTACAATTCCTATTTTTGCTATAGTTGTCATAATGGCTAATTTCTCACTTCACTATTAAGCCAGACCATATGTAAAAGGTGATGAGTTGGATAAAACCATGAGGGCCAAAATTTTCAAAAATTTTCTGGGTAAAAACTCACCCATGGTCAAACCCAACTCCCTAAGATCCCATTGTTAGAGGTTGCATAACAAACCTAGATCAAATCTAAGAAGAAGGAAAGCAAAACTAACCTTTAATTGAGCTCCTTTTGTGGCGGAAGCTTGTGGTCACGATAGCAACCCATGTGTGTTGCCTCTACCGGAAATCCACACTGGAGAACATCCTCTATGGCCTCTTCAACTCCTCTCCTTGTGCTAGCAAGTGTGGGAAGTTGGATGGACCAAAATAGGAGCCAA
>JANHAO010014961.1:0-15252 GCA_026873985.1 Saraca asoca
TTTTTATTGTTTTTTCTCTTTCCAATTAAAATATAAGACCCCTCACATATCCTCTTTTTCTCTCTCTCTCTCTCTCTCTCTCTCTCTCTCTCTCTCTCTCTCTCTCTCTCTCTCTCTCTCTCTCTCTCATATCATTGCTTATTGTTCCACATCAAAGCATACCTTTTTCTAAGACTTTCTCTTCTCTTTCGTCTAATTGGCTTTTTTTCTTGTCTCTTAAGGAAGAAAAAATTTGGTGCTAGAGAAGTCTTTCTTTTTGGTTGTTGGAAACTCTTTAATCATAGTTTCAAACATATTACATGCATCTAGTTGTGATTTGGTGAGTATTGTAAAGATTTTTTTTTCTCATTCCTTTTGTTTAATGACACAATACTTGACAACTTCAAATTTGAATGTAATATGTATGTATGCAATTTTATCTGGTGGGTTCATTCTTCATCTTTTCCTCTACCTCTGGCTTTCATTTTAAAAGTGTTTTGGTATGCAACCCATACACCAATCGAAATTGGATGAAATTGATTTTGACCTAAACACTTCAGGTTACCTAAAAAATCTATCAACAGTAGGTTGAAATTTCATCAACCAAATTAAATATGATTCGTTTCAATTTTGGATTAAATCTGACCATACCCAACTAATGCTTACCTCTAGTAGGAATCACACATAAATGACATAAAATACTTTAAAGAAAATGAGATATACATATGTCTTGACTCGTTTTTAGAGTCTATGATTAGCATTGAAAGGATGCAAACTGTTAAGCTATCAGTTACAACCCACCTTACTAACTTTATCTTATTATGTTATTTGTTTCAATTAATTTCTATTTTTAAACTTAAAGGTAATTTTTTTTTCCTTTTATTGCATAGTATTGAAACTTGAGTTTGGACGAAATATGAGGAACAATTCTATTTGGCTCTAATCATAAACTTAAACCAAATACTTATAACTATGGCATTCCTCCACCAAATGGAAGGAGATTAATTTTATTAACACGATGATGACATCCTAACTACACCCACAAGACTCTTCTAGTTCAATGTCAAGATTGTGTAATTGACTATGGTATCCATGAAGGTAAATTCAAACTGAATGTTCCTACATGTGTAATAATGAAAGGTGAGTCGAATCAACTTAGTGAATAAAATTGTTAAATCTACAATGAGGTTACACATAATCCATGCACATATATATATATACACAATCAAGATATTAAGCTTTATAAAGAACCAATATCTTTTGAGAATTAGTTGGAATCATCATTGTTTATAGTAGTATACACACATGCACAAATCTGTCACAATGTCAATACCGACACTATCACACAAAGCGTTGAAATCAACTGTCATTTCGATCATACCATTCAATCCATATATACATCTCATTCATAACTATAGATGTGTAAATAACAACACAAGCACTGAAGGCATTTTAACTTATAATAGTTTATAATACTAAATCAAGTAATATTATAACATTGCACATATACCTTGCATTAGATATAACAACTACATATTAACGTATCTGGCCTTATACCTAATAATCATTTCATAATGAATTGAAGAATAGGCCACTAACTTGCATTCATTTAACTACCATTCTAACAATATGTGCGGCATACTCATCAATAGAATAAAAGTACCAAATGCTCATGCAAGCACCATAAGCTAATAAATTTAAGATTTATATCAAAGTTATAAGTTCTTTCTTATTTCTTTCAATCCAACCTTATCCGTCCCTCTTCACCCTCATTCCTCTATTCACCTTATCTATCCATCCTTAATAGGAATAATTCTTAGTGGAATTTTCCTTCCCTTTCAATCTTCACACTTTCTTAATTTTTCATTTGTTTCATTTTATTAGCATTACTCAATTATCTCGCCCCCTTTAGGCCTTGTCACAAAATACTCATTCATTCAAGCCCTTGCATTAGATATCATTTTCATATACAATTACAAATTTCTATTATAAAGCTCATCTTATGTTGCATACTTAATATCATTCACATATCACACATAACAAAAACATTCATACCATGTATAATTAATCATTCATTAGTCATATTCTCATAATATTAACAAAGCTATAGTTTTAGTCAAAACAATTCTGTTATTTCAATTCGCACTCCAGAATTATTTGTATTCTTTTGTAACTTTATGCTATTCATTTCCTCTTTACTTTAAGTATTGTAATCCAGAAATATCATACATAAAATCATTATATAATTTACACTTATACTATTAAAGTCTTAAAAGCATTAAAACATAAGCTACTAATAAACTAACCCTGTTTATAATCAAATAAATACAATCGCTAACCACAAATATAACCAAATAACAATTAATAGAAGAATAACAACAACAACAACAACAATAACAATGCTTCTATCTTCAACTAATATCTATCTAAGTTGTCAACACAACATACAAAAAGGTTTACTATTAAACTCTCAGTACCATAAAAAGAATTTAGCATTTTTAAAAAATAGCATTACTATTATTTCCATGACCATGACGTGTAATTTGACCTATTGGAGTCACAATTCCAATTAACATGGTAGTTCCAAAGTCTAGATAAATTCAGTTCAAGTCTCTCCAAGCAACAAAGGTAGCAAGGTAAGCCTATTCATTAATTATACCAAAATCTAGATAAGTTCAATTCAAGTCTTTCCAAATAGGAAAGGTATTAAGTCTATTCCATTTATTTTCTGCAATTATTTAGCTATTAAGTTCATTTGATATTTTAGTTCCTTTATTTGAAAATTTAGTTAGGTTATTTATATTAAAGTTTTATTATACACCCATTATACTCCTATTTCAACACCGGTTCACTACTGTTTGAGGTTCAAGTTCAGTCCATGTTTGTCCAATTATCATATGTGAGGTTTGGGATGGTCCTATGGCCATAACATTCAGTCAGCATGGTTTATAGGTTATAAATATATAGTTGCACAACTTATCATATGCACAACAAAGGAATAAACATGTCAAACATGATGTAATAGTCACAAGACCATCTTAAGCCATCCTTATCATTCAAAACAATAAGTCAAACTCACACTTGTTCACAATTCCATATAGTCACACATACCAAGGACGTTATAGAATTTATTCTTATAGCTTGATTCATGTATATATAATAGAAGTAACAAAACATCAATGTAGTCCATAACCACTCATTTACATAATACTATGCACAAGTAACCAAGAAAATACATCGTATGCTTAAGTAAAGAAACTCCTCACATCTTAATTCAATTACAACACATATACCATATCAATTCTACAATAACAATAACATAGTTCCTAAAAAGACACAGTTGTCCACATGATTAAGCATTCATAGTGTAATCACAATTTCTATGATATATATATAGAGAGACAAACCAATGTGTGTGTATGTATGCATAAAGTGTATAAAGACTATCATTCATCTCAAGTGAGTTTAGAGGTCCCACTCATAGATTTTGTGCACCTTGAGCTTAATTTCGAAACTCTCTGATTTCCAAGGCCGTTTTTCATGTTACCAAGTTTATTCCACAATCTTATAGTAAAGCTTTTCAACTTCCTAAAATATTAAACATACAATTTATCCATTATTTATAAATCCTTTCATCTTACCAAAATTCTTTTATCAAACTTTGAATTTAGTAAACCTTAATTAGCATTAAATGGGATTCACTATGATTACTAATTACCAGTAAATTTCAACTAAGAGAAAACACTACATGCACATTACCTACAACTCGTTCTAAGTAATTACCCTTCACCAAGCATCTATAGCTTATGTCACATCCAAATTTATGGGGATATGATTGGCACGAGTCACTAAGTAGTGACCTACAAACCCATAAGCATTCTTAATTAAAAAATCATTTTTATTTGAAACCGATGCAAAAAAAATATAAATTGGCACCTTTAATTTAAAAATTATGATATGAATTATCTCAATAAAAATCATTTTAATAAAATATTTTTTAAGTTTTGAAAATACAATCTTTCTAAAATTCTTAAATCATTAAATTTTTGAAACCTTCTATTTGCCTAAACAAACACTAACCACTAAAAGAAAGTTAGAAGGACCACGTACTTGAAAGTCATCACATGTCAACTGAGAAATCTCTTTTAAAGTGAAATCCTTTATTAATTCATTAACCTGAAAAATGTTAATAAAAAAGATGAATTCAACCTGAGTACTCAATGAACAGACAAGCCCAACCTATCTTTAGGTTGGAAACAATTTTGGTCATGCACATATATATAATTTACATAATATATTTCACATCTATATATGATAATCATATGTAATTTCACACGCATCGCTAATTTTCTTTATCTTCCTAAACTTAATTAATTTCCTTATATGTAATCATGCATATTCTATAATCTCATCAAATCTCACATCATTATGGAATTATCAAGCAAGGATATTTTAGTACTATTAAGGGAGGTCATCTTTGTACAACATGTGTGGGACCATTTGATCAACCAATTAAATAATGAGTATGGCCATCCTATTATGTAAATTAGGACCCTCAGGTTACCCATCATGTGCATATACTCATTTCTTGATTTGATCGGCCCTACAATACTAATCATGTAACTTATATTAATAACGATGGATCAATTTAAAAAGGCGATGACTAAAAGTCTATATGCCCCCAATGGCATACTTAAATAGGTTGCATGCCACCTAGGATACATGCTTAAAATTTGTGCCCTCCTACATCACACCTTAGTTAACTATCCCCAATGAAATAGAAGAAATATATATATAGATATTCATCTCCTAGTGCATATAGGTCTTCCAAATCACATTTAACAATGTGTCAGATGCACAAAGTATCTCTTGTTATTTTATCTACTTCCATTGATTTCCTTATGGAAATCACTTTCTCTACATGAGATAAAATTTATCTTCTCTCATATGCATATAGAATTTCTTATGAGACGTATAAAATAAAAGCCATTTAATAGAACTTTCTCTATAGAAGTACTTTTGATTTTTTTAAGAATATATAGTATATCTAAAATATACATATTAGTATAAAATAAAACAAAATAAAAATAAAATAAAATAATCAACATAATCAAATTTTAGGATAAGAATTTAAATATAAATAAGTCATATATTTTGAAAATTGCATTTTTCAAAGAGAAACTTATGAAAATCAAAAATGATAACGTGAAATGATTAAACTTGAATTTATAAGAAAATAGAAGATTCATAGCAATTCTTTGTAACTCATATGACCCGAAGGTCCTGAAAAATTTAAAATTTTGAATTGATGAAACAATGTTCCTAATGTCATGCATAGGTCCCTAAGAATTCCCAACTTGAACTTTGTTCTTTGTTCATAGTATGTCTACCCAAGCATTCAATCATCAAATCAATCAAAGCACATAAACAAGTATCAAACATAATCCTAATTTCTAACTTGATATAAGGCCTAATGATAATATCTGATCTTGTACTTTAAATTCTGTAAATTTCAACATATCCAAGTCTCTTCCTGATTCGTTTCCTAATCCTAATAATTCAAGGCTAAATTTATGAACATTATTTCATAATTTATATTACTTAATCTCTTAAGCCTAATTTTTCACTTCCTAGCACAACAAAAATATTTGGATAATTTGAAAATAATAATTCCTTCTATAAAAAGGAAGACAGAAGGTAGAAATTTCTATCCACTTGTTACACATGTAAAACAAGTGGGTCAAACCTAGCCGCACGGGCCGAGGCCCATATGGATCTGCCAATATAAGCCCATAACCTTAAACAAGTTAAAATTGAAAAGAACAGCCTTTCCTTTGCATAGGCTGGGTTAGCTCGCAAGTTTCTGCTTTCGTAGAAGAATACAAACCTTCCAAAGACAAGTAGAAACAAAATCAAGAAAATGTAATTAAACTCATTACAGAGTAAGAAAATTTGTTTTGAGATCTAAAAGTTGGAGAGTGTGATTGAGGCATCTGAGACTGAAGCTAAAACCATCAACAACATTCAAATCAAAAGCAAATAAATGGAAGAAAAGGATCAAGCCTTGGATTTCATACAAGAAATGGGTTGGCTACTTCATAGAAGTTATATAAAAGTTAAGCCAGGTTCCATCGCACTTGTATAGGATCTTTTTCATTTTAATCGATTCATTTGGCTTGTTCACTTCTCCACGAACCACATCTGGTACACCATGATGAAAAGACTCTTAAATACTATGTTTGAGGCATTGTTGATGTAGGAAAGCATACCTCCATCGAGCTTGCATTGTTAGCATTGAATCTTTTGCACAGAGTCGCAAAGAGAAATTGTCGGCCAATGGTGGAATTACTGTCATAAAGAGTGAACTTTGAACTTAAGTGATGGAGCCTAGCTCTAAATCCCTAATTGAATTTGACTGATTGTTGCTTGGATAATTTGCTTTAATGTTTTATGTTTTATTTGTTTCCGTTAATTGTCTTAAAGTTTAATGTTTTGTTTATATAATTGTTTTTATTTTAATGTTCTATTAGTTTTTTTTCTTTGAATGAATAATAGATTTAGACTTGTTGGATTGTACTATATGTTAGGTTGTGTTAAGTTGGGCTTGTATATTTTTGCAAATATGCAAAAGGCTAATTAATTGAAGGATGAAAAAAAACTTATATATATATATATATATATCCATGGGTTGGCCTGTGACAGTCCAAGTAGGCTTATATAGATCCTAGCTCATTTAGGCAACCTATTTGAGCCTACATTCAAAAATAGGGAGAAAGTTGTGCAACCCACCCTAAATCCGTGGTGGGCCTATAAAGCACCTAAGCCCAGGACCCATTTTACATTGGTACACTTGATTAAAGAAAATCTTTTAAAACATGAACCTTGGAGCCTTTTCTAGTTTTGATATTGGTTTTTGGTTGTTGAGAAAACACAACTAAAAAAAAAAAAAACTTAATGTAAGAAATTAGCCTTCTAGGCTAAAAACCTTGCCTTAGGCTCATGCCCTTAAATAACACAAATTGGAATCCTAATTTATTAAGCAACACTCCTCAAGGGACTACTTAAATGCAAATAAGGAATCTAAATTTCACTTAAAGGGATTTCCTTATATAGACTTACTATTAGGTTGACCTATTCATGCACAGTCAGTTGACCTCACGGGATTGTATCAACCAATTGGCTCAAGTCCTAAAGCCCTGCTCAACCCAAAACCTTAGTCCAACCCATCAAGTGTTTCCAGTCTAGTCCAAATGTTGAGTTCTAACTTAATTTAATCTTAATTTTGTGCTGTTCTAGTCCTATCTACCTTTAAAAAGGGTGTTACAATTTATAATTCAATATTACTGATTAACTTCAACACTAGTCCAACCCATTTTTCAATTAAACTTAAATGTTTATCTGTACAAAAGGGTCTATTAATTTAGTCTAACAAATCTCCCTTAGACCTTTTTTTTTAATTTGCATCAAATATTATAAGATAATATTTGAAAATCCTAAGATTTAGTATAGGACTACCTCTAGTTGCTCTTATTTAAAATAGAGCACTAATTCATGGAAAAATGGGCAGATGTCAGGTCGTCAACAGTGATCAACGAAACTGTGGCAAAACTACAAGGACAACTGAGCGACGAGGGGGCTGGTGGTGTTGTGGGTCACGGAGCTGAGGTCAAGCTCATGCAAGGTTGTGGTTGATCGGGGATCCCAGGTTTGGGAAGAATGACTTGCTGATATAAGCTTACAATTGACCAGCAACGATAGTGCTTGACAGTATGGCATAAACAAACCTAGAGCTTGAGGTGATGAATGGTGTGGGAGTGAGAAGAAGTAAGCAGAAGACTGAGAGCGAAAACAAGGCCAATCCAATGTGGCGATGCGAAATAGAGACAGAAATATTAAGAAAATAGAAATATCTAAGTAAGTAAATGTGTATAATTAAAGTTTTGAGGAAAATTCCATAATTTGCCCAAAAGGAAAATTTAAAATTTTGAAAATTTTAAGGATTCTAATAAAATTTAAAAAGCTTAATAGAATGTAAAAGAACTATGAGAAAGAAAACATTAATCTCAAAATCCAAAAAAAAAAAAAAATCATTCAGAATCACTTCAAACTATTTGGGTACGTTCTAACACATATACCACACTATTCCTCTTTTCTAACAGGAGAACCCATAAAATATTTAAATTTTATCATAGTATAATTTACAATTTGTAGTATTAAATGATACCGGTTGAAAAGGAAAATTTACAGAAAATTAATTCAAATTACAAGGTTCTCAAAAAATATAATTAAACTCATTTTGGATGTTCTTAAGGATTTCCATATTATTATATGTCAAGTTGCTATATTATTCTAAATAATACTTTTGTGATGATTTATTTTTATTTACTCATAAATACAATTATCATCCGCCAAATATATTACACAAATAATAAGAAAATTTATATAAGCCTATTGAAAAATTTTGGGATATTATATCGTAACTCAACCTGGTGTCATACATAATTTACTAACACTTTATTTTATATTAGGATTTATGTATTTTCTTCTTATTTACAGGTTAAAGATCTTATGTATTGATGCAGTTATATCCGAAAAGATAAGTTTTTAACTTAGCATTCTATATTTTATATATAATTTTGAGCTCTTAGTTATATCAATCTCAATTATTTATGTGCTTTTCATGTTAGCATGTTTAGAGAGAATGTTCACATTATTTAGTTAATTTTGTCCACAAAAACAACGAAAAGCAACATGCATCTTGCTTTGCATTTGTAAGTACTTATCTGTTTCCACTTTCTAAATTTTTTTTCCTTGTCCAAATAGTTACTACATTCATTACTTACTATTTTCTTCTTCCATTTTTGGTTTAAACCGCCATTCTCCTGTATTTATCCTTTTTCCAAACTTAAGACAATCTAGTTCCTTTTCTTCCTTCTTTATCCATTTCTAATAACACAAACTCCTTCTTTGTCCATTTCTCATCTTCCTTTTTTTTCCTAAATTCACTAGTTCGTATAATTTTTTATTCATTCGGTGATACCTTATTCAAATCTATTCAAAATTTTCAAAAAGAAAATTATTAATTATCTTTTCTTTAAAAACTTCATAAAAATTTAATATTCTTACTTTCTTCCATGAGATTCAAACCTAAAACGGTAGAAAAAGGAACAAACTTCCTTGCCACCGAACCAACGGTCGCAAATATGCAATTTAATAACAGTAAAAGGTGGTCCTACTGTGGACTTCCGTGCTATCTTTTTCCATTGAATACGGCAACAGTTATCTTTAAATTCGATGTTCTTTCGTCACTTTTTTCCTTTGTTGGCCTCATACCTTTGGCTTTACATAAACATCTCTATCTAAATTTTTTATATGATACTTATTTGTGTATATGGTCCTCCCATTTCGAGAGTTAAATTTACATATTATATTGTATTATATTGTCAAGAGAAAGTTAAAACATTTACTGTACCTAATAAGTTATAGACTGATAAATTCAGTTGTATTTTAGTCTTATATTTATGTATTTTTTTTTAAAAAAAGTCTTTTAAAATGAATAATAAGTCATAGATGGTTGAATTCAGTTGTATTTTAGTCATATTTATGTTTATCTATTTTTAATAAATAGTCTTTTTAAAATGAATTAAAAATGGCTGTAGATATAGACTGATCGATATGTTAGCTGAGTCCACCTCATCCAATGTTAATATTTTTATTTGTAGTTTGGACTTTTTTGAGTTGAAATATTAAAACTTGTGAGACAGGAACTTTGAAACACTTGCTATATAAAATACAAAAAAAGGTATCTCAAGAAAATATATTGTTCTTGTTTTTGTATTTTCTATATATATGGTTCACACTAAATCCTTCCTGCTCAAATTTATCCGCAGAGCACACCTGATTCCTGTGAGCACGTGCCCATTCACGCTCACATGTCTTCTGAGAGAAAAGTGTTGCAGATATGCTAAATCTTAGAAAACTCAGAAAGCAAGAAAAATAGGTAAAAAATAAAAGGGTTTCAACCCTCAAATAAATAAATATATGTGTCATTCTAAAATTTAAAACTTTTTCATAGCAATAGTTAATAATTGATTATTAATCTTTCATATATTTTATAGTAAATTATAAAATGTTCACATGGGTTATTTATTCCTTTAAACTTTAAAATTTAACAATATAATTCCTTTAACTCTTAAGTTTTTTTTTTTTGCTATCCATGCTCTTCCATCAATATTTTGTCAATTTTTAATAACAAAAATTAATTATATAACTTACACATGACTTGTTTTAACTCTTAAATTATCATAATACAATAATTTGATCATTTTTAACTCGGATTATTATCATGATGAGTTAGTATTTTTATTTAATTATTTTTTAAAAGAGGTCCAAAAAGGGGTTGGAAACAATGTAGTTGTTAAGGTTGAAATCCAGTCAATCTGTAAGTTCAGAAATCCCAAACTACAATCTGAGTATAAATGAGAGATGGAGAGTGAGTAAGAGAGAAGGAAGAAGAACAATAGAGATATCAGGAATTTTTAATATGGTTCAGCTAAAGTCTAATAACTTCTACGTCCATAGTAGTTTTATTTCTTAGTAAATTTTAACAGAATGACAGTATTTTGTTTATATGATTTTCTCTATTTTATAGAGAGTTCATTCCTTTGAGGGATTCTCCCTTATACAATAATCTCAACCTTTATTTATAGTTGTTGGGACGTATAATCTTAACATTGTTCAAAGAAAGAAATAATAAATTAATTGCAAGTTGGTGCCTACAAGTTAATTTAGGTGGTCCCTTCTTGAATTTAACCATAATGAGTTTTTTGGAAAATGGATAAGGTGGCCTGTTTCGTTTTGTGAACTAGAGTTTGTTGTCAATCAACCTGAGATTACTATGAGCATTGTTGCCCAATGACTTGAGCTCATACTTAGGTAACCTGATGCCTTGGTTTAACAATCTTAAACTAGTTCTTTTCCAGTTAGACTCATCTGTTAAGCTTTTACCAATCCATTTATATGGTTCTAAAAATAACCATAACAATAGTCAATGTAATTAATGTTTTTATGTTAATAGTAAAATTTACATAATATTAACAAAATGAAGTAAATTTCATACAATTAATAATTTAAGAAAGTAAATTGCTGAGTTTTAAAGTTCAAAAAGGTAAATTGCACAAAAATTATAATTTAAGAAGGTTGCGTGTAATTTAATCCAAATTTTAGTCTAACATCTTTAGATTGACTAGGTACCATATATTTGCTCAAAATCCTAAAAAAAAGGGGGAAATAAACATGTGATTGACTAATCTTGTGAACCATATTGGTGTATATGACCTATTAGCTTTATTGGTGGCCCATGGGCATTTATGTAGAAGGACAAAGAATCTGAAAATGGTGGTTGAGATCTAATGTAACAAGAAAATAGAATTTTCTGCACTTTGAAGTTTCAATCTTCAAAAATATGTTGATGACATCACAAGAAGCAAAATTGCTTTGATACTTGTTAAGTTTCGGGTAAACCCTTCCTTGTTTTTTTGGTTGCTTTCATCAATCAATCAATTACTTAGCCAAATTGAGAAAGATAGAATCTCATGTGAGCATGTGAAAGGAGAATAAGGTGTTTTAGCTTTTATAAAAGATGAACTTTTCTTTGCAACTATTGATTTCACGTATCTAATCCCTCAATTTTTTACTTATTAATTCTTTTAATTTTAAAGAGATAAAAATACAAATTTTTTATTTTATAATTTATAATTTTTTATTTAAATCCATCATTTTAATAAAAAAATTTCATATTTATTTTTCTCATAAATTTACACTCTCATTTTTTTCTTTTTTATTTTTTTAAAATTTAGTTCATCCATTTCGAATTTGAAGCCATATAAAGAACCTATATTCCAGTTATCTTAGAGAACAGAACTTTTGATGAAAAAGAGAGTCAACTAGCAAGGGTATCACATGCTTTTCAATTGATTCAATGTATCTCTATCTCAATATATATAACAAATAAAGCACGTGAGCCATCTAATTTTCTTAGCTAAAAGAATTTTTAAAATTGTTATTTTTGAAAATTTTAGAAAAAAAAAAAAAGATGTTTTCAGCATGTGTTTAAAGGCTGAATTAATGTTGGCTTTTTAAAACAATAAATTAAAAATGAGAACCATTTTTTTGCTTTTAGAAGAAAAAAGATTCATCCAAACGGGCTAAATATATGTCTTACATTTAAATCACAACAATTTCTTGGATGATTTTATTATTATTTTATTTGTCTATTCAAACCTTTTTATAGTGATTTTTTATTTAAGTCTCTTCTTTCCTCTTCTAAAGTCAAATTTATTATAATTAATTGTCTGTCCAGATGCTCCCAGTTACTTCTAGACAGCTCTTACCAATTTTTTTCCTCAATTTTCTTGTTCTTCTTAAACTCTTAGACATGTTGTGTATTTGATACATCAAAAAAGTTAACTTTTAACCCCTTAATTTAGTTAAATAGTTCTTTTTTTTATTTTAAAGATGTTTGATGTACTAGTTTTTTAGAAAAAAGAGCTCTCTATTAAAAAATTACTGCAAGTAACGTATAATTTATTAAAATAGTATTTTTATTTTTTTTTCAAATTTATTCTTTTTATTTTAATTAATTGACAACTCACTCCCAATTAATTAATATAAATATCAAATAATTTGAAAAGATAATCTATGAAAAAAAAAACTTAAACTCTTTTTATGTATCAATATTTTTTTATAATATTATACTATTTTCAATATTTGCTCTTTTTTCACAAAACTAAAAGGGAAAAAAACTCATATATCATTATATATTTGACCTATGTCTATTAATTTAACATAAATAAAAAATAAGCAAATAAATAAATAAATAATATATGATATAATTAAATATAATTAATTAAAGTTTAGATAATTATATTATTATTTTGAATATTTTGATTATATCAATTTGTCCTCAATTTCAAAATACAAATAATATATTTCATACATCTAATGATATTAACATATCTTTATATATTATTTTATATTTATAAGTTAAGTTAACAGTTAATTTTATCAAACACTTTTAATACAATCAGCTAATTTATCAGCTTTCAGCTAACAACTAACAGTTACCAACTAATAAAATAATTAATAATTAACTTATCAGCTATCAGTTAACTTTTCAACTAATTACGTGAAATAAAGTCATGATTCTGTTGTTCAAACTGGACTAATATAATTTCTGGCCCAATGAGCATATCTCCTAAAATTTTGAATACGTATCAAAATGTTATCCTTAATTTTTTATTATCTCCAAAAACATTGATCTACTACTTATTTTTTAATTTTTTCACTGTTGTTACTTAGGGAAGGCACAGCCTTGCGCTTAAAATACTTAGTGATGCTTTGTTTCATTTGTAATTAATTCTATGCTGTCATTTATTTGGTGATTTTTATTACATTTAATTGTATTTTTTATTAGTTTATTATTTAACTTAGTAAAATAATTAATGATTTGAAAATTAATTTGTTGATATGTCAATATTATGATGTTAGTTTGATTATATAACAATTATTCTCACACAGATAGTAGATTAATAGATTTGAGGTACTTAATTGGATATAAGTGAACAATTAAATTGATACTAAAATTCTTTAAATAACTTGATAGTATAATTAACTAATTGCAAGATTAAATTGATATAATCTTGATTACTGATTGACTAAAATGATATCTCTTAAAAAGAAAATACCATCTTAATTACTGATTGACTAAATTGGTGTCCAGTAAAAAAATAATAATAATAAAAACTCGCAGTGGTAACACAAGAAGTACAAAGATTTTTTTTTTCTTGTGAATTCAGTTAAAATGAGGAGTGCATCACTAGATGCTGATGCACCCATTCTAATATTACTCTTATTGAAATGTTTAATTTCAGAGTTTTGATGAGATTTGGTACATTAATACTGATATAATCCATCCAAAGTACAATGAATTTTTTTCTCACCAATTGAAGCCAAGTGCTATAAAACATTAAAAAAAAAAAAAGCACAATGTAGTACAACTAATTTAGCTAATTAGAGAACCAAAAGAACAAAATCAGGTGAAAAGAAAGCAAAAGAGCCATGAAGAAATTATGGGGGTAGCTCTCTTCCTTGTACCGTGACAGAGGTGTTACACGGTTTAAAGTTTACAAATCTAGCCATTTGATCCACAAATTTTCACAGAATAAAATTAGCAATTTAATAAGTTGTTTAAAAACATATGTAAATGAATTGAGTCTATATAGATTGGATTACCCTGGAACCAACTTCTTTTTTTTGTTTAATTTCAACTTTTGGGTAATGTATTCTTACATTACATACATTTAAAAAAAAAAAAAATTAGAGCTCATTCTCCTTAAATCCAAATAACACATTATTTAAAAATAATTATACTCATCTCACTTAACTTAAATGTCAAATCTAATTAAATTTAAATCAATCACACAAAAAAAATAAAAATCAAAATTTAAAATTATTTTTTAAAAAAATTAACATAAATATTTAAAAAATTTGAAAAATAATAAAAAAATAGGTTGACTCGTAGATCTATCCGATCCATCTTTAGGATCAGATGTAATAAATTGTTGTGCATGTACCATGTGAATAAATTGCTATGCATGTATATAGTTGTTATTCACGCACCAAATTACATGTATATAGTTATCATTCATGCACCAAATATGGCCAACATAATAAATTGTGTGATTTGTATTGAGATTACTTTTCAGATTCGAGTGATTACAATCGAAAAATGTATCAAATCAATCCATGATTACATAATTATCAAAGTGATTTCAGGTATCTCAATGATGAGCCAAGAGTCTTTATATTACAATATTTGGGTTCCCAATGCCATTGAATCCATAAGAGAGAATTACCATTATTTTAAGAGAAAAATGAGACATTGGAAGCTCTCAAACAATCCTAGACATGGTGTACGAAGTAATTTCATTTTTTAATCTTTGATGTCAATGGCCAAAGATAATTCGTTCTATCCTGCTTCCATTACAGCTTTTGTATATGTTTATTAGCACTTAAATATTGCTAACATTTGATATCAGAGCAAAATTTGTACCTGTGTCTTGACGAAATAATTTTGTAAAAATTTTCTTTGAAAATACCTGTTAATATCGAAAATTTGGTTTTACGTTGAAACTTCATTTTCTTTGAGTTTTAGGTTTAGAAATCATTAGGTTATTGATTTTTAAGCACTATGATATTACAAAACTGGAGTTT
>JANHAO010014962.1:0-15093 GCA_026873985.1 Saraca asoca
AATAATAATAATAATAATA
Source organism: Saraca asoca (assembly GCA_026873985.1). NCBI lineage: Eukaryota > Viridiplantae > Streptophyta > Magnoliopsida > Fabales > Fabaceae > Saraca > Saraca asoca. The sequence continues at coordinate 20 of JANHAO010014962.1, forward strand.
ATAATAATAATAATAATAATTGATTTCAATTAATTAATTATGTAAAATTAATATTTAAAATGTAACGGGTTATAAAATCCACCTGGGACCGCTTGGTAAATGTCAATCTGGGACTGAGACTGATACTATAGTAACCTAACCTGACCCTAACTTGGTAAAAAAGTAGCCCAACCTGAGACTAGCCCGACGTACAGATTTTACCCGTTAGGTTAACTTGGTAAAACCTATTAACCCATTTTGACAGGTCTAAAGATGGTAGGTGACCTCCCCAACAACTTTCTAGCATTTCAAACTACTAGTATTTATAAATATAAATCAAATTAAAAAGAAAGTTAACTCAAACATGTAATTAAATCAGTATGGATACTTACTAGTCACCTCATGTGCTCGGTGACAAGGATGAAACCACTAGTGTGCTAGGTAGGTCTTTATCCACTGGTGGAGGCCTAGTTCTTCCTATTCTACTTAGAGACTTTTTTGTAGTCCTAAGCTTCCTAAGTCTCCAAAAACCTCCCCTAGGTCTCCTCAATGATCCACTGAGACTTCGGGACCTTCTCTAAGACTTCTTATACATGTCCCGAAGTCATCCACTGGACTCCGAGTCAAAGTTTCTCTTGATGGTTACTTTATCACGAGGGTCTTACCTATACCAATCTTGCAAAAGAACTAAAGTTAGTATTATCCATAATATTCAGATACAAACCTATTGCTCAAATAAAACAGAAATATATGATTTTTACCTTAAACATCCTCCACCACAAACCCCTTGTCTCGATGTCCATTTCCCTTCAACTCGGCCATGCACTATCAAATTTACCCTCAATGATAGCCCATATGGCCCACACGGTGGAGGTGGAGCCAGTGAACCTATTAACATATAGAAAAGAGTATAGGATTAACTATAATAACAAAGTATAATAAGTATAAAAAAACTTAATTATAATTATACTTATGTGTGGTCATCTAACTCAATCCATGGTTTGTTGTCATCCTTCATGGCTGATGATTAATTAAGAGCCTACTATTAGGAATGTTCAACAAGTTGAATTATGGATGACAACATTGCAGTTGACTAATAGAAGTAAGATCCAAGGGTGAGCATGAAGGTCAAGGGGCCAGTAATGTGTGTGTGTAAGGCAAAGGTGGAGATGAAAGGTAAATATACTAGACAAGTGTGGAAAAGAAGTGTGATGGTGTAGTGAGGTTATGATATGATGGTGTCATGGACTAGGTCAACATAGCCCCCACAATTGTGACCTCTGGCAGCCCTACCGGCTCCTCTACCTATGCCATGACCACATCCTAATATCTATATGAAAAAATAAAAAATAAGTTCAAGTCCTATATATCATATTTTTCCTAATATTAACTTAAAAATAATTTCAAGTGCACTAGTGATACAAGAAAATAGATTCAAAATTAGTTAAATAATAGCATGTTATGAAATATTAAAAGGAAGTATTGTTTACATAAAACTACTATATATAAGCTAGGAATAAGAAGCCATGTGATGTAAAAGTCAAAACTTTCTTCATTTAAGTTTGGAGAAAGATTTCATGGTGAAAAAGGATATAACATCCTCAAATTATAAGGGTGATCATACTTAACCATAATCCAGGATTGAAGCCAAGCTCAGCTGCATCATTTAAAGATGACACATCCTTTTTCACCACAATATCCTACCTCAAATCTAAATGGAGAAAATTTTAACTTCCTCATCGCATGCCTTTTTATTCCCCAACTTGTGTAGAATAATTTTACATAAATATTACTTCCTTATAATATTTTGTAACCTGCTATTATTTATCTAACTTTAAAGGTATTTTCTTATATCACCAGTGCACTTGAAATTAGTTTTTTCTAAGTCTTATTCCCTAACATACCTAAATTTATTTCCTTCTAATTTCTCCTAATAGGTTTTTCTTCCTATTCCTATTCCAAACATACTTAAAATTATTTTCTTCTAATTTCTCCTAATAGGTTTTTTTTCCTATTCTTATTCCATACATACCTAAATTGTTTTCTTCGAATTTCTCCTAATAGGTCTTTTTTTTTTTCATATTCTTATTCCAAACATACCTAAATTGTTTTTCTTCTAATTTCTCCTAAAAGATTTTTTTTTCTATTCTTATTCCAAACATACCTAAAATCATTTTCTTCTAATTTATTCTAATAGGTTTTTTTTCCTATTCTTATTTCAAATGTACCTAAATTGTTTTCCTTCTAATCTCTCCAAATAGATTTTTTTCTATTCTTATTCCAAACATACCTAAATTTATTTTCTTTTAATTTCTCCTAATATGCTTTTTTCTTATTCTTATTCCAAACATACCTAAATTGTTTTTCTTTTCATCTCTAAACCCAATTTCATCAATATTCACACATTCACATTCCTACAAATATATGATATTCAATCTCTAAACTAGATTACACCAATATTCATATATTCATCACAATTAATCAATATACACATATTCATAAATTCATCAACATTCATATATTCAAATTCCCATAAACATATAATATTCAATCCCTAAAATCTCATATTCATCAACTCATCAATATTCAAATTTCCACAAATACACAATATTCAATTCCTAAAATCACTTATTCATCAAGATTTACATATTTGCATCCTCACAAATATATTATATTTAAACCTTAAAATCAATTTCATCAATATCTCAAGTTTTTGGCAAAAAATTTAAAAACTAATCCGTTAAAAAGGGCCTACGTTCATTGGAGTGCAGAGAGATCACAAAAAATGGCTTCGAGAAACTTAAACAATGATGGAATGGAGGGAGAATGGCAAAAGTCAACAATAACAGTGGAAAAGAGATGAAAGAAAGAGGGAAATGAAGGGTTCTGACATTAGGGGTACTAATATAATCAACTTTCTCATAGCCTTTCTCACAGTAAACATCATAGGATAGTTAGTGAAATAGTACGTCTCACGCATTACCATAGCATTCATTAATGATTGCACCAATTTTTATTTTCTACAGTTTATTCTTATGGGAAATTCAAGTTAAAAGTAAGAATAAAAGAATCTTCATTTTCATTTAGGTAAGATAGACCAAGTTAGTTGTTTTATAAATGATAAGCAAATTGTGTATGAAAGGTAGCTGCATATGCATTGTGAGACACTAGACTACTTGAAAAAAATAATTTTTAAAGTTGTAATAATTCCCTTTGTTAATTTTCTCATAAATGATTATGATGAAGCACTACATTCTCTAAAATGCATTTTAAACTTCAGAGTAGGTACAAAAATCCACTTTCTTAAACCTTGAATTTTTTAATGGCCAAAAATGCCTTTTAGCTTATAAAGTTTGCTCATTTGATCAATTTCACTATCTAACTTTCAGAATTGTCACAACATCATATACTTTATAACTTAGGCAATTTTTCCACATAGTGGTTACTAATAAGATTAATACAAGTTGTTGATTGGATTAAAAAACTTAAGGAGTACTAAACTAACCTGGCAATATTGGAGGACTGGTTTGGAGACTTATTTCCTAAAGACAATCTTAAGAACACATTCTTATCAATCCATTTCTTCATAAGGACGAACTTGGTGTTCTTATTCAAAATCTTTCAAACTGCCAAGAAAAGGATACATACCATGATGTTCTCATTTTTTGAATTTGAAAAACATACAAGATAACTAATTAGCATGTACAAAAGAATTTCAATCTTTTGATGATTGCTTTGGAACTTCATTTAACTTTTTATATTTGTATGTTTTCCATCTCAGTTTCTTGCAAAATAGTGAAATTTACATTTTACATAGTATAAAGTAGTAGGACTACAATAACTTTTTAATTTTTTGTTAAACTTAATTGTTGATATTTTTGTTCAAAGAAGTCACTATCTTAAACCTTGAATATTTTAAGGCCAAAATGAAATTTAATCCCCTAACTTTCACACTAGTTTCATTTTTATCCCTTAAGAAAAAATTTTGAACAAATTTTCCCTTTTTTAGAAAGCATGCAAACTCACTCACAATAGTAACTCCATCTGTTGGGTAATGGAAATTCCTTATTGACACACACTAGCATCCTAGGTGGCATAAAATTAATTTGGAGCCTTTTAAGCATTGAAAAAAAAAGTCTTATTTTTTCGGAAGCTTCAATTAGTTGCAATGCTCTTCTTTCAAAACCCCATGTTAGTTTTTTGAAATGAAGGTCAACGAAATTGAAGGAAGAAAATACTTTTGTTAATCCATTTCTGAAAAAAGATAAAAGGAAAATAAATTTATTTTTTCAAAACCCCATGTTAGTTTTTTGAAATGAAGATGAACGAAATTGAAGGAAGAAAATACTTTTGTTAATCCATTTCTGAAAAAAAAGATAAAAGGAAATTAAATTTATTTTTTCAAAAGGAAAATAAAGATTTGATTCTACATCACTTGCCACATCAATTTTATGCCAGCTAGGATGCCAACTTATGTGCCGGCATTGAATTTCCAATATCAAAACAAACAAAGTTAGATTATAAGTGAGTTTGCATGCTTTTTAAAAGTTTAGGGATAAAATTATTCAAAAAAAAATAGAAAGAGTTGACACACATACACTCGCCATGATCTAATAGCTCAATTGTTGGAACGTGCGATGCTTAGTTTCTTTACTTGGCACTTACTCACTTAATACCTAAGAATAAGTTAACCAACCGATCATATACCATCTTAATTTTGAAAATAATAGACAACACCCATAATTTATATCACATCAAGGTAATCATAAGTAACAAAACACATAGCACAAAAGTAACTAGTTCACATATATAGGTAACCAATTCACTCATACTGGCAAACAAGATACATTCATATAAGTTGGATAAATGTAGATGAATGTGGCCAAAAAAGGATAAATTTAAGGGATAATATTTCAATTGAAGATAGACTGCTCTCACTCACATAAAAACCTCATTATAAGACTCTCAAGTGCGTAGGGGAAGCACAGGCCACACACTTATACCCCTAAACTAGTACCTTAATGCCCGCCCAGGTCATTGGGCACTCTCCCCTTAAAAAGCATTCTAAACCAAAGCCATAATGACATAAGTAGACAAACTTTTGCCAATGTTTCATCTTTAACATTTTAGTCAGACAATGCTCCTTAAAAGTCATCAATATGCTCTTCTTCTACTCTTTTTAAGTTTTTCTCTACTTGTCTCCTTGACTTGTTAACAAAGAAAAGTGAGTTATCTCTATAACTCTCAAGATGATTGCCTTTGTAACTTGAGCATGAGTTAGGCATTTTGGGTATGCCTATTATGGATATGCATTATATCCAATGTCTTATTTCACCGGTGTGAGAAATGCAAGTCTCATGTCTGGTCCTAGTGCAAGTCTCATACTTTGTTTAACAAGCATGGCTTACTTGCGCGTCCCACTTCTTACTTAAAAGTATGCTCACATGGTTTTAATAATCTATCATACTTTGTTCTATACTCTGAACAACATCGCTCCTTGAACATGACTTAACACCCTCTTGGTGTCTCCAAATCACTCGAACATGACACCTTGATAGCATCCCCTACTACAACTGATAACATTGAATAAAGAGTTATTTGTCACTCTTGTTCTAGTTTGTACACTTTCGTGCTCTCTAAGATTATTGCTGCAAACTCTTCTTGTGATTGAACTCTAGTACTTTCAAAGCAATGTGAGCTTAAGTCATTGCCACAAGTTAATCCTAGTGACTAAGTGAATGTTTCTATATGCAAGAACATAACAATAAGATAAAATAATATGTATCTTATCTATTCCACACATCTTTCTTAATGCATCTCGTCCATGAGGGTGGAAATAGGCTAGATCACCCGTCGGGTGCCTATGGCCTGGCCCAGCCTGATCTATCTAGTTAAACAAGTTAAGCCAAGACTAATAAATAGGCCTATTTAATTAAATAAGTTAGGCCATTTTTTTTAAAGCCTATCTTGCTGGCCTACTAGGCTAACCTATTTACAATTTTTTAAAACTTATATAAATTATATTTAGTATCTAATATATACAAAAACCTACCAAGCCTTTTTTTGGAACACCTATAAGTTTTTTTAGTGCTCCTAATGTTGGCCCATTACTAAGCTAGCTATTAACAAAAAAACCAAAACCTAATCTAGCTAACCCTACCTAGTTTGTATTTATTATTTACTGTATATGATTGGAATTTGGTGTTGTTTGAATTTAAAATTTAATGTAGAATACTTGAATTTGTAATTTTGTGTTATGACTTATGAGTATTTGGATATATTCCTTTTCTTTGTTAGTAGGTTTTTACATGATTTTTTAGAAAAAATTTTGCAATATGAAATACATATGTATAGGCTTAAATAGGCCATTGGCCTATTCAAGGCCTTTTAAACCTTGGCCCTTTGTCTTATTTAAAGGCCTACCTATGAATAAAGGCCTTTAATAGGCTAACTAGCTAGGCTTGGCCATTTAAAAGGACCAAACTGAATCTGAAATAAGCCTTATATAAGCTAATTGGCTAGGCTCAGGCCATCATTTTACAGTACAGGCCCCTAACTCATTTTCATCTCTACTTGTCTATTGCCTTTGCTACTATTATACAGGCTAGTACTCTTAGACCAACATAGCTTCTTACATAAATAAACCCCCGGTAAGGATAGGATTTACCACACTTTGTCCTTGTCCCACTACTCTGAGGGCTCTAGCAATTAGATTGCACCAATCTTAGCACAAGATGTGCCCTTCCAATTAGAATCTTATTTACCACTGTTGTCATCTCCTTGTGCCTATTATTGAAACTGAGCTTGTAAGGCATTCAAGGCAACGTTTGGTGGACACTCTACCACTCTATATGGCCTAAACATAAGAAATAGGCCATGGTCTTGGACTTCCTTTTATTGTTGGATGTTCGGGATGATACAAAAACTTGTAAATGGGAAAACACTACATTACCTTCTTCCCTACTCTTGGATTTGGCACTCTAGCCTAACTGGCTGCCACTAGCAATATGCAAGGCCTTCTATGGGACTTCAAGCTAGGAAACCTAATATTATAGTCAGACAAGCACTCAGTTAGGATCACTGCTTCCATTAGGCTTTGAATGCTTTTCCTTTGGAGTTTCATGGTAGCTTCTTGTGGTAAACCATCAATGAAACAAAATAGCTTATCCTTTTCAGTTATGTCTCTTATGTCTAGCATGATGGTTGTGAACTTTTTCACTTAGCCTTGAATTAATCCTACTTGTCTCAACTTTCTTGGCTACCACCTGACCAGATAGTCAACATTCTTAGGATAAAAGTGCATATTCAATTCCTACTTGAGCTCTTTTCAAGTGTTGATGCTACACCTTCCCTCCTAACTCTCCCAGCACTTACTCCTCCATTAGGCCTTAACATCATCTGTAAGGAATATAGTAGCTCTATTTAGCTAAGGCCAACTACTTGGAAATACTGATCCATATCAAACACATAATTCTCGAGCTTCAACATATCTATCTTCCCTGTATATGGCCTTGGTCCAGGGATTTTCACCTTTTTCCTTTGCTTTGAGGTACTACCCTCTTGCAAACCATTCCTAATGGTCATAATTAGTACCTTCACTAAAGTTATTATGGCACTCATCTCACCATAAAAAGCTGCTACAACATCATTCATCTCATTAGTAAGGTTTTTCATAGCATCTTCCAAATCCTTTTAAGTGTTTTCAATAGTAGCAAGTCATTCATTAACTTACGGAGCATCATTAGTCCTTGTGCCCTTAACTCTCATGCTAGTTTCACTAAAGTTGTTATGGCACTCATCTCACCATAAAGAGCTACTACAACATCATTCACCTTGTTGGTAAGATTTTTCATAGTATCTTCTAAATCCTTTTGAGTATTTTCAATAGCAACAAGTCTTTCACTGATTTATAGAGCATCATTAGTCCTTGTGCCTTTAACTCTTATGCTAGCTTTAAGATTTGAGACTTAATGCTTAAAAGATTCCCAAATTTTTAGCCTTCCAAAAAATTTCAAAAATCCCTTCACATTGCAAATTTCTTATGAATTGAGCAACTCCTTTGAGATTTCTGTGTGCAACATTAATTGCATTGAAGCGTTTAATAGATGTTATGCTCTTTGACATAATTAGCTTATTAAAAGGGTGCAATGAAAACAAAAAACATGTGGCCTCAACCATACTCAGATACTAGACTCTCATGGTTCAACAACTCAATTATCAAATCATCCGATACTTCATCTCTTCATTTGGTACTTACTCACTTAGTACGTGAAAAATAAACTAGTCATACACCTTCTTAGTTTTGAAAATAACGAGCAATACTCAATTTATATTACATCAAAGCAACTATAAGCAATAAAAATCATAGCATATAAGCAACTACTTCATGTATATAGGAAATCAATTCACTCATATAAGCAAATAAGATACGTTCATAAAATTTGAATAAATATGGATGAATATAGCCAAAAATAGATAAACGTATGGGATAATATTTCAATTGAAGTATGACTACTTCTGTTATTCATAAAAGCATCATTATTAGACTCCCAAGTGTGTAGAGAAGGCACCAAGCTATACACTCATAATCCTAGACTAGTGCTTCGATGCCCACCAAGGTCACTGGGCATTCCTCCTTTAAAGAGCATTCTAAACTAAAATTTTAATGGCACAAGTAAACATACTTTTTTTTAAGTTAACATAAGGGATTTTCTCCTAGCTTGGAAGTGATCTAATGCACCATAAGACATCAACACAAAGATAAAAATTTAAGGATTACAACTATATGCTTATCTACTAATATTGTATAAGTTATCTTAGTTAAAATTACATAAACGCCTTCAAAACGGAGAAATATAGGAAAAATAATTAACATGTGTATTTTATCTCAAATTCATGACATATGATTTTCTCTTCATGCTCAATTTTTATGCCAAATTTTGTCTAAATCCAAGCATTTACTTGTCAAATGTAGTCACAAGTCCCTATTTGTGATAACATGTAAGGTTTAGGGTTCAAATCCTGACCAATGAAGAGGAAATCCCCAAATATAAGATCAGGCACCACTGCACCACTAAGGATGTTAGCTATCTTTTTCATTTTCTTGTCTTGCAAATTCATTATAGTAGATTTTTTTTTTGGAGAAATTTCCTTCAAATGTAAATCAATTTTATTTGTCCTTTTCATTTTCTCGTCTTCCAAATTCAATGCAGTAGATTTTATTTTTTTATTTTTTGAGAAATTATGCTTAGATATAAATCTAATTTTCTCAAAATTTCTCATTACATCAAAAAATGTATATGAGAAATGTCTATAAGAGATAAAGGTTTGGCATACATAATCATGTTATGATATTTACTTGTTGGTACGTACAAATAAGATACTAAACAAGAAACCAATTACACCTTGGAACTGTCATTAATGGAAGTATTAGAGCTTCAATTATCGTGATTTTAGTTAAATAATGAACTATGGAATTCCTTTACATCTTTGGACATATCTTACTCCATTTAAAGTTAATAGTGTTTGAACGAAGCATTCTCTCTTATTCAATTACGGAGAAGTAAAGACAGAAGGGAATCAAAGTTTTGTAAAGGAGTTTCTAATTAGTAATTAATTTTTCAAAGAGTCAATTTGCAAATATAATTTGATCTCATTAACTTATCGGATTTTGCTTAGACACCATGAACATGTGATGCTTTAAGAGTTACTTACAGCACAGTAAAAACATCCTTTTTAAAAAAACTAGTTTTGAATCCCTACTAATCATGGGTAAATTCTAGTTTATTTTTAAAAAATTACATTATTTATAAAATTATAACTTTCATAAATTTAAGAAAAAATTAATTTGTAACATACAAAATATGCAATTCAAGAGAAAAACATCTTGAAAATACATTTTTAGCAACTTATAATTAAAAAAATTGTAATATGTCAAAATATATCAAAAAAAAAAAAACACTACCAACCATTTTTATTCATAAAAACAACTGAGTGATGTTAGTTTCACATTTTTTAGATCACTTTGACATCCACACATAGATCCACACCACACACAAACTAGGAGTCCCACAAATTTTGAGTAAGTGTGGATGGGGAAGTGTGACTCAAATCAAATTGTTTATACATAAATTTATTGATTGCATCTTCAAATGTGATCAAATGTAATATACTCATATAATTAATTATTTATTCATATATTTATTGATCACATTTTTTTCACAAGATATAAAGGATGATATTTTAAACCATTTCATAGTTAATAGCTACAATTTTATATTTAAAACATAATTACTTTGGAATTGGGAAAAAGAAAAAGATGAAGAATATTTTTTTCTCCTCCATCTTAATGTTAACTTTCTCACCCATCCCCTTTTAAAAGCAATTTTGGGCTCCTTTTGAAATAACACTCATAATTCTCATTGACAATTATTATTGGTTGAATTCAAATTAATTACATAAAAGAAAAAGCTAATCTGCTTGCCATTAAACAATTAGTTAGACATTGAATTAATTCTAAAATTTAAAGTTATATAAAATATATTCATTGTTAAATATATATCTAATATATTCTACTATTAACTCTTTCATGTGTTACCTATACCCTATATAAAAAAAAATTCACATATCTCATAGAAATTAAAGATAGGTGATAGGAATTAACTTTATATATCCTTAGCAATTTCATGCAAGTAAATTTGAAGTTCATATTAATTATCTATTTATAAAAGTATTTTGAAAACTAAATAAAACATTACAACACATAAAAAATAAAATTAAATATAGATAATTGATGTAGCAGAAAAATTTTGTATCATTCTTATTGACGGTGGAATCTGATTCTGGACCAAACTCCAGCCAACAGGGGATTCTTTTGGGATCTCAAATTGTAATCTAGTTGCAAATGTAGCAAGTGAACAAAGAAGGCAAGAAGAAGAGGAAAAGCAACAGAAAACATAAAACTTTTTAACGTGATTCGGCCAAATCTGGACAAAATCAGACCCTATGTCCACGGTAACGTATTAGTCTGAAAATGTTTTTACGGAGTTTCAGTATAATGGCCTTCATCCTCCCTAACGTTCATCTCCTTTCTTCTATTTATAGAGGAGAGAAGATTACAATTGTAATTTTACATATAGTAAATCTATTACATCAAGTATTTAATGTATGGGACAGAATGAATAGATAGAATCCTGCAAGTCAACTTCTACAGATTGTCTTCCACAAATGGGCCCTATATGTCTGCTGGGCAACATATACGCTGGTCTCCTACTTAATGAGCTCTCAGGCTGCTGGTCGCGCTTCACAGGCTAGATCTTTCGGTCTAGGGGAGCTGCTGTCTTAGAGGTGGGAAGGTTGAGCTTGTTCTCGCTGGGGTGAGCCCAGACAAAGGAGGTTGCTAGCAGTGCAAGCTGAAACTTGCCACTCTGAACGTCTTGCGAGCTGAATTCTTGTCACGCTTAGGTCATTCGCCAACCCATCAAAGATGTTACGGAGTTCATATATAACATAAGCCCCTCAACCCTTAGCTTGCTTCGTAGGCTAGGAGTTGAAACTTTTTGGAGGCAGTTCAGTCAAAGTCTTCATCGAATCTGTCGCTTCATCTGTTTGAGGCCATACTTCTTGTGGTATGTGCCTCACGATCATTGGCAAGTTAGCCTCGTTCCTTTCCAAAGCAATAAATGAAAGTGGTTGGGAGATTAACCCAGACCCATTGATGAAGTCGGGCTGGCTCTATTCAAGGCAAAAGAAACTCCTTTTGCCTCTTCACTGAACAAACCATGAAAATCCTAGATAAGCCTCCCTTACTTCCGATGTTCTGTCTCTCCACCATGGCGTGTATGGCCAACTGCATAAGGAGTTTTGAGGACATAACTTCTCTGGTAACATGGAAGGATCTCATACGGATCTCAAATTATGTCCTCTCAACTTTGTCGTGAGGTTTTTGCCCTGCCAACCGCGCTCCTAGTGCTCCATGAGTTATTCTTTTTATGAATTAGAAGAGGAGCTACTGGTCGGGAAAATAAATAGTAGCTATGCTCATTCCTTCTCCGTTAGCGGGAGTTAAGTTGAGGATGAGCTTGCTACTAAGGGAGGCACTGGAAGAAAAAATTTAAGGACTTAGGTAGGCTCACGAGCTTTAGTCAGCAAGGGTTCACCTCTCGATAGCCGCCCCTCTGATTGATGGGAGCTTTCCCTATATGCAGCAATCTTTCTTCTAGAAGAAACTAGTTTTAGCCCATAGCCTTCCCTTAATTTGTATCTTGGCTTTTTCTGATTTGTAATCTGAGCATTCTGATATAATTTTACCTCATTGAGGCTTTTTAATGAATAAAATCTTCTTTCACAATTGTTATATATGAAATCTAGAATGTGTTTAATGGGCTGGTGAACAGCCCAAACACGATAAGAGTTCAGCTCGCAGGACGCTCAGAATGCTAAGTCCTAACTCGTGCCACTAGCAACCTCTCAACCTTGCTACCCCAAAGATAGCAACTCCCCCAAACTGAAAGATCTAACCTGCGAGGCATGACCAGTAGCTCGGGAGCTCTTTAAGCAGGAGACCAGTGTACATGTCACCTAGCAGACATATGGGGCCTGTTTGTAGAAGACAATCTGTAGAAGTCGATTTACAAAATTTAGTCTGTCTATCCTGTCTCGTACATTAAATGCCTGATGTAATAGATTTATTGCATGTAAAATTACAATTGTAACCTCCTCTCCTCTATAACTAGAAGGAAGGAGATGAACGTTAAGAAGGGACTGAAGTCACCATACTAAAACTCTGTAAAAATATTTCCAAATCAATACATTATCGTGGACGTAGGGTCCAGTTCTGTTCAGATTTGGCCAAATCACGTTAAAAGCTCAGTGTTCTTTATTGTTCTTCCTCTTCTTCTCGCCTTTTTCATTCATCTATAGCATTTGTAACCAAATTACAGCTTAAGATCCAAAAAGAATTGCCCCATTGGCTCGAGTTTGGCTCAAAACCAAAATCTATTATTAACATTTTGGCACCATCTGTGGGGATCTCACTTGTTCTCTGATTTATTCTCTACTGCAATGGCCAAGGGAAGAGCTACCAGAGCTTCAAATGCATTGCTTAATCCTTTGGAAGCTCATGTGCCTACCATAAACTCCTCCACTACTCTTATCATAGCTACTGCATCTGGCTTGCCCCCGATGAACTCGTTTCAGCCTACCGCTATCATCAATGGTGTTAATGGAGTACAGGCCTGGCTCTAATGTCAAGAAAAGCTTGAAAATATGATGGGAAAGCTGACAAGAGCAGTTACAATGTTAGTGCAAATGCAAGATCAGGATGGGTACGGACGAGTTGAGACCATCACACCCAAGTTTGTCCCCCAACAACGAGAGGCCAAGCGTTCCAATGGAACTAATCAAGAACATACCTCAAGCCATCATCCACATGGTCAAAGGAGTGAGACAAGCCACCAAGTCTTTAACCAAAAATTAGAGGGCATGAATGTGTTGGTAGAAGACTTGTTTCAAAGAGTGAAGCATTTGGATGAGCACTTGCAAGCTAGAAGTGATCGAGGACACTTCAAGGGATGAACTCCCTTCTCCAAGGGAATCGAGGAGGAACCCCTCCTTCACAAGTTCAAGATTCCAACCATTTTGCCATACAATAGGGATAATGAGCCACACGACCATCTGGACCTGTTCAACATCTAGATGGACCTCCAAGCATGCAATCCCCTGATCAAATGCCACATTTTTCCTGCTACGTTAGGAGATATTCCTCGGGCGTGATTCAGAAGCCTCCTGGCCCGCAATATAGGCAATTGGGAGGAATGCTAGGAAAAGTTTGTCGATCAATACAAGGCACTGAAGAAGCAACTTGTGCCTCTATACCATCTTGCTATAATCTTTCAATATAAGCATGAACCACTGAAAGACTATATTGTTCATTTCAGGCATAAGGTTAATAATGTGGGGAAGCCCTCATATGAAGCCATCCTGGCTGCTATTTCAATAAGACTTCGTAGAGATGGAAATCTATTCAAGAGTTTATACAAATCCCTGGTCGATGACCTGGGTGAGTTCTATGAATAGGCTACAAAGTAAATCAAGTGGGAGGAGATTTTCAATTCGTAGAAGTCTGAGGCGAACAGCTTGGGTCAGAATAAGAAGAGGAGCAGTCATAAAGATGAAAAAGGAAACTTTAATTTCCAGCTAGCTTAGAGGGGCCAGGATGAGTGATCTGCATGTCCGGGTTGCCAAAATAGCTATAGCATCTTATTAAAAGCTCAAAACAAGATCTTCACGATGGAAAGGGATAAAGAGGATTTCAAAAAACCTCAACCCTTAAAGACCCCCCAGCAAGTCTAAGAATGACTATGGCAAATTTTTCACATATCATAATGAGTTCGGGGATACCACCTCAGAATGTTAGGTACTGAGGGATGCTATTGAGGACCTCATCAAGAAAGGTTGCCTGCAAGAATATATGGTACAGCCCTCTAGGCAATGCCCTAAGCAATCTCAATGGGATCCTAAACAAGAGCAAGCCCCCACGATGAGGACCATTTACTGAATCTTTTGTGATGATTGAAACTTACATAAGTGTTTAGAATTTTTGCACTAGTCTTTAAATAAATCTTTCAAACAGGGGAACAGCCCCAATGTCATTCTTTTATTTGGCCACAAGATCAGCCCAAGCACAAGATTGCTCACTCTTTTATTTGGCCACAATATCAGCCCAAGCACAAGATTGCTTACTCTTTTATTTGGCCACAAGATTGGCCCAAGTACAAGATCGCTCATGTCACGACCCAGTTTTCGGGTCCGTGACCGGCGTAGAAGGTCACCCGTAAGAAATCTCCTACAAGCCTAACTATACATATTAACCTATAATTATTCTTTTATTCCTGCCGCAAATTTGACAAAATTTCCCCTATAATTTGGACTCCTAGGCTCAAGGCCTTATTATACAATACAGGCCATACGCCCATTAAAACCTATATAACAAATATACATATATATACAATGGCCCAGACTAAATGCTAACAATCCACTGGGCATCCAGAATTCAGTCATCGATATGATACAACAAATATTACAATAATATTATA